>CAUYQG010134268.1:0-12592 GCA_963574415.1 Tarsius wallacei | reverse complement strand
CGCCTTGGGAGGCTGAGGTGAGTGGATTGCCTGAGCCCACGGGTTCAAGACCCACCTGGGCAACTTGGCGAGACCTCATCTCTACAATAAATCAAAAAAATAAAAATTAGCCGGGTGTGGTAGCACGCGCCTGTAGTTCCAGCTACTTGGAAGGCTGAGGCGGAAGGATCGCCGGAGCCCAGCAGGTGGAGGCTGGGGTGGCCGGGAGTGGCCACTGCACTCCAGTCTGGGCGACAGAGTGAGACTCCAACTCCAAAAAAAAAAAAAAAAAAATGCAGAGGTGCCACAAAATGTATCAATTTGCTTTTGTTAGGATCAGTCCACACCATCTTCATCAATGTAGGCTATGGTATGTAAAAAAAATGATTTTTATATTTTAAGATGTATCTCTCACTGAATAAATGATTCTACCATGAATAGACCATCTAGTTATGGATACAAACAGCAAAAGCTTCTAAAAAAAACTGTGAGGGGAGAAAGCCAGCATTCTAGTGAGTGTCCATTAGAAATTCACTCTATTTAATCCACTGGGTAATTGTGCTACTTTTTAAAAAGGGGATTTAACTTTACCTTTTGTAAAATGTAGGAAATATGTAGTAAAATACAACACATATTCACTTAGCTGTATACATATTTTTGGACCCTACTGCAAGCAGACCTAAGTCAACCTAACTTATAGGTTCTTTTGTTAAATCACGGTGGCCTCCAACAAGTAAAGATAGATAGTAACTATCTGCTTTTAGCTAGGTTGTACACTAATGAAAGAAAATTCCAGGCCAAATTCTGTCACATAAACAAATATACATAGGCAAGAAGACACAAAAGTTATCATAGAACCTGCCCTTGAAAATTTGGTGATGACTCTTCTTTGTCCTTTTAGGAACTCCAAAGCACTTCTTGTTCATTTTTTTCCTGTGTGCACAACTACATCCCAGAATCCTTACAGTTGGATTGAGGCCACATGACTATGTTTTTTTCCTGACATAAAATCTCTCACACAAGCCTTCTTTCTCTTGACCTCCCACCCTGGATGTCCATTTTAAGGATGGCAGCACGACAACATGGAAGTATTAAAGACAGAATGACTCAGGTCTTCTAGTCATCATCTGAAGAAGAGCCCAGGAGGGCCACCCAACCTAAAACATCCACTTTGGACTTAGAAAAAATGAAAATAAATTTTGTGTCAAGCCACCAAGATTTGGAGTTGTCTGTTCCAGCAGGTAGTGTTAATTACCCTAATTAATACAAGCACCTGCTTGTATCTGCTGAAAAAAGATACATCAATATTCTAGTGGCAAGATCTACAAACCATCTAATGGGGCCAAATGGATCTATTGTTATGTGAGGGAGACACAGAACTGAATGGAACTCAGTCACTCCAATGTAGCCTGAATTCTGAGCCTGCTGTATTCTTAACTCTTTGTCCATGCAAAAATAGAAAAATATGCACAATCTTTCTAGCTACTCATGTATTTCACCAATGAACACATTATATCTAACACAGTTTATGCTGATTGAAACCCTCAAGTGTGAATGTTTGGTAACATCATCCTAAGTATTTTTGCAGCCACTTTGAACTTCATAGTAAGGTTCTTCAAATAACTACTAACCAGCTCTGGAGCGTGGATTTCTGCCCAGGGCAGAGGTAAAGTTCCAAATATTTAACCACTGGTATGGCACAGTTGCCAAGAGATGAAAATAGATGTTAACTTTTATGCCAAAGCAGTGCCTTCTAGCCTGGATTACCTCAAGTGTTACCTAAGCCCTTCTAGGGTAGAGATTAAAGTAATTTACACAGTGACTATTTATATTGAAGTATTTAAAAAATAAATCACAGACAATATAACAGGTGCCTAATTCACAGCCTTCACCCATTTTATTTATTTCTCTGCTCATTCCAAGAATTACGAGCAAAGGATCATGGGATCTATTCCTAAGTGTAAGATTAGATCAATAAAATTAGCCATCTGTCCATGGAAGGCTTTAAACTCAGGTTGTATTTAAGTATTATGTTTCCAACTGCCCAGATGTTACAGAGAAGGGCCTGCTGATACAACTCCTTTTGCACAATGTAAACCATTAAATGGCTAATATAAACTTATTGCACCAAGAAAAATAAATAGCATTAGCATTGCGTTAAATCTGATTCGGGATTTTGGGTGCCCTGTCAGCAAACACAAATGTTAAAAATTTCAATTGCTCAGGATCTGCAGAGTCAGACAAGAAAGAAACATCAAATGTCTTTAGGGGAGCAGAGAAGAGGGATACTGGAAACAAGATCAAAACATCAGAAACTATATCCTTGCTTGGTCAAGTTGGTTAAAGTAATAATAATGACTGTGACTATTGATAGATAATATCCTATACTTATGTAGCACTTCAGCTCTTTCAAAGCATTAGTCTGCTTTATTTCCTTTGATTCTTCAAATAAGATGGTGGGGTTATCTGGGATAAGTGGGGCCTTTTTCCAGCTCAGGAAACATCAGTAGGAAGTAGACTGAGTGAGCCTGGTCTATCTTTCTCTGTCACTGACAGTGGCTCTGGAATTCCTCCAATCACCTAATCAATGAGCAAAACCTGAACCATGTCTTAACTCTAACTTCATGGAGACTTTCACTGATTCCCAGAACCTACCAGTCTGCATAATGCTCTTAAAGGAAAAGCTTGTTCCCCCTGCTACATCCTGCAAAACTATCCCCAGACAATTACCAGGCAAAATCTTTCTCATTTCCCAAACAAAACTCAAGGCATGTGGTGGACCAGAGAATCTTTCTGGTGAATTAAAATTTATCAGAAAAATTATACAACTCCATACAAGTTAAATTACATGTAACCATACATTAGCAAGTATGGAAAAAAGGATAAAAGCACATGGAATCATAAATGTCTGTGTTTATTACTTCTGATACGTGGAAATGTATAGATAACCCTTTCAGATTCTCCTTCTGTGTCCAAATTAAACAATCCCAGTTTTTTAAATATTGCCTTAAAACTTCAGTCTTCTAATCCTTTTGAATGCCCTGGGACACTGAATCTTCCCAGCTCCCCCATATGGTAGCTTCTTTATTTTATTTTTACCGATGGGGAAACTGAAGCTTACAGAGATTATATAACTTGCCCAATGTCACCAAGGAAGTTATAAAAAGGAGTCAGAACGTGAACCCAAATTTGCAGAATATCAAAGCGTGTGCTCTCCCAAGTCTTCCTGTTCAGCCAGGAGAAACTAGCCTTGGAGGCTGAAAGAACAAACTTCGGGGGGTGGGGGGAGGAAGGGAAGGGTTGGCTACATAAAATATAGGATAGCTTTTTGTTAATGTCACTGCAGGGTGTCGCTCTTTGTGCAGCCAACTGAGAGTCTAAGCACAAGGCCGTTCTAGTTAAAATGCGCATGCCCAGAGCAACGAGCAGTCCCAGCTTGGCGTGGAAGAACGAAGAGGAGACTGTCAGTGTAGCAAAGAGTACCAGGCAAAGGGAGGCAGCGAACTCAAAGGGAGCCCAAACTCTCAAAGTGTGGACTGTGAACCACCTGCAACAAATCACCCGAGGTTTTTGTCTAAAAAGGCAGATGCCTGGGTTGCACTGTCAAATTCACAACCACGTGGGAAGTTCAGGAATTACCTGACGAAGGCGGAGACCTGCGCAGGACTAGCGCTGGAAAGTGCGCCCTCTGGTGGCAAAGATCAGGAGTTCTGCAAGGAAGCAAAAGTCTTCCAGCTCATTTCAGAAGGCTAACGCCATAACCTGGGGGCCTTCTTCAAAAGGGAGGTCCACAATCAATGGAATCAAAGATGGGCTTGCGGGGGGTGGAGACCCACTTAGGCTCTGTATCTCTTCACCTCTTCCCTTTTTTTAATAACAGAAACAGCAGGTGCACGTCCAACGCGTGCAACTTGACATGTAGTGACAATGACAAATGGCATGGGGTCTTGACAGGCTGGCTCAAAAAAGTCTCTGCTGCAATCAAGGCATCACATCATTCAGTCAGTTGAGAAACTACAGTCCTGCATGCCCAGGGTTGAGGCAGAAGAATACAAGATAGCCACAGGAAAACCTTGTGGAAGCTGAGGCCTCACCTCAATCTCGGATATGTGAGTGTGTCCCTGTCTTCCAGAAACCAAGCCAAAACGATAGACCACTTTTGAGCTGTAGTAAGCCACAAACAGATGGACAACTATTCCCAAAAGAGTTCTGAGGTTATTAAAGCCCTGAGCTCCGGAAAAGAAAACAAAAACAAAACACACCACTCAGCTCCTTTCTGGCCAAGCCATTCTTCCTGGAGGAAGAATTCTGAGAAACAAATGTTACCTCATGTTACATTACATTTACCCCTGACCCTGGCTTCTCTGTCCCTTTACCTCACAGAGAATTAAAGGAAAGAGAGAGAAAAAAAAGAGACCAAGAGAGACACAATCAGAGAGACACATGTTTCTCTGGGAATTAAATATGTTGTGGAAACCAACCAGGTGAAGTGGGGACCAAAGTAAGGACCAAACTTTACCTGTACAATGACTACTTGTATACCTAACCCTGAATTGTACCCCACATCTTTAAAATAAACAAATAAATAAATAAAAATATGACGTGGAAGCAAATAGGAGGGGAGGGTTGATGAAATGAAGAATTGGAGGAAAACATTTCTGCCATAGCTAGATGCTGGGAATGAATATCTATACATATGTGTGTGTATATATATACACACATATATATATAATGTATATATATACACTATATAGATATATCTGTATCTATATATCTATATCTAATCTACAGATCTATAGAGATATAAACATGCATATATATATTAAAAAATATATTTTTTATATGTATAAATCTTGGAGAGTCCCTGTATCCTTTGTGAGCTCCAGTTTTCCCCAAGAAGTAAGACAACCTGAATCAGCACTGTGCTACAGTACAGTTAGCTGTAAAGGGGACAAGGAGAAACATCTAGAAGAAAGAATCCCCCAAATGACATGCTTTGGGAAGAAGGCTTGGATGGAAGCTATAAATGAGAAAGCTACCAGTCTCTTGTGAACTCCATGTGGCATTAGGGAAGTAGACCAGGATGATCCCTAACCTTTGGCCCCTGACCCCTTAGCCATTCAGCCTCACACTAGCCCAGCAGAAACCACCCAGAGGGCCATGTATCTCCACCAGCAACCAACAAGGTGTATTGCCCACAAGCTAACTCTTCTCTTCCAGGCTTTTGATTGTGCTTTCTGAGTTTCCCTGGATCTTCATTTTAATCCAGTTGTACCAGTAGAGAAATGCAGAGGAAGAAGAAGAGAAAGACTAGAGACTTACATCTTGCTAAGGATGACCGTGGGCTCCAAGATTCTCCAGTAAAAACCTTGAACTCTGAACCCTGACTTGACCTTCTCCCACTGACCCTGGGACCTCAGGCAAACTACACAGGCAAGAGGAAAGGCAGGATCCACGCCAGTTCTCCAGTCCCTTTCTTGTGCCAGTTAATTAATGCCATGAGTTTTGCCTAAATAAACAAAGGGCAACCCTGAGCTCTAGGAATAGGAGCCTTGGTCTTTAACCCAGAAACCTTCCCCAGACATTCCATGGCATGGTCAGCCTGAGGACTTCAATGACAAAACCTTATAGACAGACAAAATATCTACGCCCTCTCTACCACGTGAAGACATGAGCAGGCCTTAATGGTGCCAGTCAGCATGGGCTGAGAGCTACAGCAAGCCTTCTAAGCCAGAGCTCACTTGCCTCTAAAACACCATCTCTTGCCACCAAACATAAAAGTGCTTATAAAATAAAGGGCTAATATAACCATGCAAAAGAAAATAAGCCTTGATATCTTGCACGCCTCATACAAAAAGTAACTCAAAATGAATTATGTACCTAAATGTAAAACCTGGAAAACATCAAAATAAAGCATAAGGGAATATCTTTGTAATCTATGGGTTAAAAACTTTTTTAAAAGCATGCTCCATTTTTTTAAAATGACAAATTGGATTTATCAAAATTGAAATCTGTGTTTTGAAAGACACCATTAAGAAAATAAAAAGATAAGCCACACACTGGAAGTTGATATTTACAAAACATACCTGATAAAGGGCTTGCATCCAGAATATACAAAGAACACTCAAAACTCAGTAAGAAAATAAACCTCCCCATTTAAAAAAAATCAGCAAAAGATTTAAACAGTTACTGCACCAAAGAAAAGATTCAGATGGCAAATAAATGCATTTTAAAATGTTCACGGCTGGGCATGGTGGCTCATACCTATAATCCCAACACTTTGGGAGGCTGAGGCAGGAGAACTCATGAGCCCAGGGGTTCAAGACTAGTCTAGGAAACATAGTGAAACCTCATCTTTAAAAAAAAAAAAAAAAAACTCCAAAAGATTAGCCTAGGGGTAGTGGCAATTGCCCATAGTCCTAGCTACTTAGGAGGCTGAGGTGGAAGGATTGCCTGAGCCTGGGAGGTTGAGGCTGCAGTGAGCTTCAGTGCCACTGCACTCTAGCCTGAGTGACAGAGTGAGACCCTGACTCAAAAAAAAAAAAAGTTCAATTCCAAAAATAAATGTTCAATTCTAAAATATTCAAAAAAAAGTTCAATTCTATTACATACCTATTAGAATCACTTTAAAAAGCCCCCAAAACCTAAGTACACCAAGGATTAGGAGCAGCTAGAACATTCATATATTGCTGGAAGGAATGTAACATGGTAGAGCCACTTTGGAAAATTTGGTGATATCTTATAAAGTTCAACATACACCTGTTACGTGATGCAGTGACCCTACTTTTTCCACTTAGCGAGAAAAGTGAACGCACACATCCATCCAAAGGTTATTATGTGTATGTGTATAGCAACTTTATTCACAATAGCCTTAAACTGAAAACAACTCAAAAGTCTACTAACTAGTGAATGGTTAAACAAATTGTGGTGATCTACGGACCACACAATGGAGCATTACTCAGCAAGACTAAAGGAACCACTGAGATATGCAACAACATGGATAGATCTTGAAAGTTTTATGCTAAGTGAAAGAAGGTGGACACAAAATATGACATTCTGGAAAACACAAAACCACAGGGACAAAAATTAGATCAGGTTACCAGGGGCTGGGGAGTAGATTTTCTACAAAGGGATACAATGGAATATTTTAGAGTGATGGTAATGTTCTATGTATTTTGAATGCAGTCGTGATGACATACTGTATATATTAGTTAGAACTCATCAAACTGTACACCTAAAATGGATGAACTTTATGTAAATTATACCTCTATAATCTGACCTTAAAAGTGATAATAATGGGCAACTTCTTGGGTCCCCTCCCACTGTGGGAGCTCTTCTGTCCTCTCAATGAATCCTGCTTTCTCAAAAAAAAAAAAAAAAATGATAATGATGAGGGCAAGAGTTGCCTATCTGCCTTTGGGAATGAAAGTGACTTGCCATGTGTTGGTTCCAGCAGATGTCTGGGCTTCCCCTGCCCTTCTTCCTGCCTGGCAGTCCTCCTCCTGCACTTCCTGGTGTGATGCAGGGAATGGGAGAAGTGCTAGGCTAGGAGACCACTCAAAAGAGTGAGAGGTCTGGGTACTAGGTCCAGCTCAGCTTCTGATGTTAACTTGGGCAAGTCACTTAATCACCCGAAGCCCAGTTGCCCACTTCCTTCCAGGTCTATGATTCTAATCTGGAGTCTGAAAGGAATGAAGGATATTATATCCAACAAGTTGTGTTTCCTCACCCTGAAGGCCTGAGGAAATGACAGGGCCCAATACCCTGCCATTCTTCAGAGGACCATTTTTCTACCTCCAGGTACTCTAGTGGACACTCTGTCCTCAAAAGCCTTAACCCCCAGGAGTTCAACAAGAGAGGCAAATGGTTCATCAGCAACCCTTAAGGCTACACCCCTTGATTCAAATAAATGAAGTCAGTAGACAGAAGCTTCCTAAACTCCATGCCGGTACCACGTACACTCTGTTTTCTTTGGAGCCTGGGCATATCCCACGTGCAAATATTTAAGAGTAACTCAGGCTCCCCACACAAAACAGCAGGGATAACACTCTCCAGCTGGCCGCAAGGCTGTGACCCGTGGGAGCTCCCTCTTCAGCCTTTAGACACACTACATAACTCTGCAAACAGGGCCGCTATGGATTCATTTTCTGGACCTGAGTGTCAGAGCCTCAATTCCCATTCTACCACTTGCTAGCTGTATGTCCTTGAGTGAGATATTTAAGCCACAATTTCCCCTTCAGTAAAACAGGGACAATAGTACCCATCTCACAGGACTGTTGGACTGATTAAATAAATCATTATGTGTCAAGTTCTTAGAACAGCGTAGCAAGCACTTAGTGTTAGTTATTATTATTTAATTTGACTTAATTTGAAAACTGTCATTTTTTTTGTGAGTCTTGGCAAATGTTGAGGTTTCTTTATTAATGTTCAATGTCAGAAGATGAACTCTCTTGGGATGGAGGGAAAGGTTGCTTGTGCTGGATCCAAATTAGACTTGAAGCCATTACTTGTTTTGGGGAGGAAGTTTCTTTCTTTTTTTTTTTTTTCACCAAAGGTAGGTAGAGATGGGGAATTTTCAGGTTGGTTTTGAATTCAAGACTTCCCCAACAAAACTGTACCTATCGAAAGTAGATTTAGGAGTGTGAAGAGACTGGGAGGGTTGCTCCAGTGCGCTTGCATGGTGGCCAGGATACCATCAAAGTACTGTACATGAACCAATTTCTATTGAGGAAACAAGGTACAAAGAAACTCCCATATGGATACTAGCAGGATTCGCTGGTGTCTGGGGAAGATTATAAATTAGCTGGTTGCTGCTCACATCAGAGCCAAGCAGGGCACATTCAGTTTTTAATCTGGACCAATTTTCCGGATCAAAAACTAGTCTTTCCAAGGGATGTAAATGAGCCCAGGAGGAAAATTTCCCCTGAAGTTTATGAAGTAGCTGTCATCTTAATCTGAGCAGCTTTCCAACCTGAAAGCCAATGTCTGGAAAAAATTATAAAGTAATGAAAAAACTCTTCTAGCCCAAACCTAGTCTAAACACTTCTTCTATCTCAAATGTGATGTAATTAATATGCCAAAGGATTCAAAAGGTAGAATTTCCACTATCAAAACGTTATCTGTGCTTCAAATAAAACCAAAGAGGCCAACGTGAAATATTCATGGCACGTATATCAGAATGAGATGCTAAATCAACCAGGTAGCAAATACTTTTAGGAGAGAAACTACAAAAAGATAAGAAAGGAAATATGGTGATCCATGTGAACAGTTTTAAATAATAGACTTTTGTAAAATACTTTTTAAAAATTCTGCTTAAATTGATTGAAATCATTGCACACACTGCTTACACTTAAGAACTATAGGTATAACTATGCCTTGTTCAAAAATTGTGAGTAGATGGTTTTACGTGAACAAACTTGGGAAACGCAATTGACCATGATGTGGTTATCTTAAGTTAGAAAGAAACACTTCATTGAAATCCTTGAAGGTATGAGAAACAATTTAATATACTATTACCTTGGACTGCTGTTATTATCTCCAAAATGAATTGAACAGTTTGTAAATGTTATAGCCCATAATTTAAGTGTGGTGCAGATTATGATAATGATCCTAAATTTCAAGACAGGTATCAAGGTGCTGGCCATAATAAATATGACCGGAAGACTGAGGGTGTTTCCAGAGTTGAAAGGCAACAAGTCATATCTCCAGACAGAGAGACCCAATGTAAGAATATTTAAGCAGATATATGGGAACCTGTTAAGACTATCTTCTTTGCCCTTTGAGAAATTCTCCTTGGTCTGACTCTTACAGAAACATTTGTGAAGACAAACTGCACTTTCTGCGAGGTTTTGCAGACTGCATTCAAATAGTTATACTGCTTTCCATTGTTCATAAGATATAATTAATCCCATAAGACAACCACGCTTACAAAGTAAGCTAAGAAAAAACAGATTTTTTCAGAATTCTAAATATGGTCCCAGCAAAGAATAAAAATCGTTATTCGTGAAACAGTGTCGAGAACTGTATTGTTTAGAATGTTCTATTTTGAATAATCTCACAACTGAGGCCAAATCAAAGCAGGCAAAAACACACGAAGACTTTTTATCTCTATAACTAAAGGAAATGCGAGTTCTTGTGGTGTCAAGTTCTCCCCAATCCTTTGTAATAGCCTAGACTACAAGTACCTTTGTTTAAACTGCAGAGCAAAGACAGGAGTTCAAGACACGGTAAGATTAACCCATTTTGTGCTCCTTTCTGAACAACGGCCCCAGAGTGGAAGAGGATCCTAACAGCGAGTCCACATCCCTGCGTAGTGCGTGGGCAGGACCGGAGATGGGCAGAGGGGGCTCCAGACAAACCTTCAGACACTTAGCAGGAAATGGTTGGGCTCTGGACAATATGAATTCAATAAGATATTTAGAGACACAGGAGGAGCTTGTTTGACTCCTCTGCACAGTTGCAGTCCTTTGTAATTGAGACGGCATGATCGCTCCCTCCGAGCTCTCTGTGCTCACATGCAGAGACCATACTACTGTGTCTGGAAAACTGATCGTTCTTGTAACAAACAAATGCCCCTAGAGCCGCCTGGGCTGGGGGAGGGCGAGGCTCGCGTCCCTTCTCAGCGCCGGGCAGAGCTGAAGCCGGCTAAGCCGACGCCGGTCGCGGCAGAGAGCGGCGCGGCGTCGCCCGCTTGGGGCGTCCTGGCGGAGGGACGGGACCCGGGCGCGCGGGGCGTGGTGCCCCCCGGGCGGGCCGAGCGCGTTACCTGGTTTTCGGAGAGCCGATCGCAGCGACACAGCGCCGGGTCGCAGGCTGGAAGCCAGGAGCAAGAGCCGGAGCAAGATGCCTTGGAGTAAATCCATTTCGCCGCCGGCGCCTTCAAAGTTTCGCCAAGTCCCGGGCGCGCAGGGAAAGGGCGTCTCCTAGGGGGTGTGGGGGACGCGGTCCCCGCGGATCCCCGGGCAGGAGGGCGGAGGCGGGAGGCTGAAGGGGCTGGACCTGGGACGGCGGGGGCAGTTTAAGGAGGCAGGACAGCAGCCGGGAGGTCGGCGTGCGGGAGTGAAGGCGGCTTCGAGCAGCAGGGCTTTTCTAGGGGGCGGGGGCGACGGCGGAGGCCGACGGGGAGGGACGGGCTGGCCGCCGGAGGGAGGGAGGCTCGACCGGCCCGGGGATGAAATTACAATCGGGTGGAAGTGAGAGGGGCAGGCCCTGAGACAATTCACTCCTCGCCCACCTCGCGAGCAGACAGCCCGCCCCTCGCCCCCTCAAGCGACCCCCAGCTCAGTCCTTCCCTGCTGGTGACCCAGATTGGGGGGCCTGGGAGGGCCTGACTTCAACCACTAGAGACGCAGGGCAGGAGTTCGTTGATTGCGGGTCCGGGACCCTCTGCGGTCTTGACCCTGAAATCTTAGGGTGTCTCCGCCTCCCCTGGCTGGATCCTCCTCCAGCCGCGCCCCCCTAGGTCGTCCACCCAGCTTGCTGACTTTTCCTGACACCTCAGAGGTTGCTCTGGTCGGTTCAGAGCGCTAGGGGAAAGGCGGGTAGTCGGGGTGGGGGTCTGTGATTTGCAAGTGGGGTGGGGGCGAGGGGAAGAGGGGGCGGGCCCAGCCGGGTCTGTGGCGCTAAGAAGATAAATGGGATTTAAGGCGCGCAGATGGAGAGCTGCGGCCAGGCCACTCAGACTGGAGCGCCGGGCGGAGATTAGCGCCCGGCGCGGGGGAGTGAGGGTCCTTCTGGGCAAAGAAGGCAACTTGAGACCCACCAGGAGAGGAGATGAAACTCTAGGTTAAGCCTGACGTCTGGAGGAGGGACGCACACTCGAGCCCCCTGGCGGACCGAGACGTCATGCTGGAAGGGGACACCCGCCCGCTGGGCTAGGACTGGGGACGGGGGTGGGGTCCTGGCCACTGATCCTGGCATCCTGGGTTGGCTCCCTGACTGAGGAAAGACCCTTTTTCCTCCTCTGAATTTGCTGTCCCAAGAATCGGTAAAAGGCACCTTTTGCCAGATTTCGCGGTAGTGCCCTGAGAGGGGAGACCCTGGGACCCAAGTCCTGTCGCATACTGGCGTTCTGGCCTCCAAACCAGGGTGAATAGAAAGTAGATACAATAAATAAACCAAAAGGGAATAAACTAAGAGGCAAACGCAGCCCTCGCCAGTTCCTGGGGGAAGATCAAAGGCCCTAGGAAGTGTCCTGCAGAGGAAGTCAGCAGTCACTAGCAGGGAGGACGCCGACCCCGCCCCACCTTGCACTGCAGCCAAGGCTCGGTGGGCGTCCTGGCCCTTTCATTGTTTACCTAGGTTTGAGAGATCAGGAGGGAACAGTGCTGACTGATAAGTTTCCTTCCCTTCCCCCTAAGATTTCTCCTCTTTTAAGAATGAAGTATCCCCTGCCTAGAGAGTTTGTAGTAAGTTCAATTTTGTTAGTTAGCAAAACTGAGAAAAGAAAAAATGTTCCCTTATATGTTGGCTTTTTTTCCCTAAGTAGAGATGAATCTCGCTATGCTGCCCAGGCTGGTCTTGAACTCCTGGCTTCAAGCGAGCCTCCCTCCTCGGTCTCCCAAAGCACTGGCATTACAAGCGTGAGCCACCGCGCCTCGCTTCTCCGGGTCTT
>CAUYQG010134267.1:0-23497 GCA_963574415.1 Tarsius wallacei | reverse complement strand
TCGAGACCCGCCTGGGCAAGCAAGACCTCATCTCTACAATAAATCAAAAAATCAGCCGGGCATGGTAGCGCGCGCCTGTAGTTCCAGCTACTTGGAAGGCTGAGGCGGAAGGATCGCCGGAGCCCAGCAGGTCGAGGCTGCGGTGGCCGGGAGTGGCCACTGCAATCCAGTCTGGGCGACAGAGTGAGACTCCAACTCAAAAAAAATAAAAATTAAAAATTAAAAAATTAAAAAATAAAATTAAAAAAAGGCAACACGCCTGGCCCTCACTCATGCATGTGCTCTCATGCCTTCTCACCTTCATGTGATGTGGCATGAAGGCCCTTACCAGATGTGGCCCTCAACTTTGGACTTCCCAGCCCTCAGAACTAAAAGAAATAAATCTCTGTTCCTGATAAATTAGCCAGTCTCTTGGCCAGGCATGGTGGCTCACATCTATAATCCCAGCACTTTGGAAGGCTGAGGTGGGAGGCTTATTTAAGGCTAGGAGTTGGAGACCAGCCTGGGCAACACAGCAAGACCTCATCGCTACAAAAAATTAAAAATTAGCTGAGCGTCGTGGTACATGCCTGTAGTCCCAGCTACTTGGGAGGCTGAGGCGGAAGGATCACCTGAGCCCAGGAAGTCGAGGCTGCAGTGAGCCATGATTGTGCCACTGCACTCCAGCCTGGGTGGCAGAGTGAGACCCCAACTTAAAAAACAAAAATAAGCTGGGCTTGGTGGCTCAGCCTGTAATCCTGCGCTTGGGGAGGCTGAGGTGAGTGGATTGCCTGAGCCCGCGGGTTCGAGACTCGCCTGGACAACTTGGTGAGACCTCATCTCTACAATAAATCAAAAAAAAATTAGCCGGGTATGGTAGCACGCGCCTGTAATTCCGGCTAATTGGAAGGCTGAGGCAGAAGGATCGCTGGAGCCCAGCAGGTCGAGGCTGCGGTGGCCGGGAGCGGCCACTGCACTGCAGTCTGAGCGACAGAGTGAGACTCCAACTCAAAAAAAAAAAAAGATATCCAGTCTCAGGTATTCTGTCAGAGCAGCACAATCCAGGTTAAGACAGACACCTGATGGGAAACATACACGTCCTCCTCGCCTTTACTCTCTCCAGGTTCCTCTGGGACTGGCTACTTGAGGACTTTGCAGCACATGTTGCAAACAGGGACCAATCGGAGTTTCCTGAAGGAACCTCTGAACCTGGGCAGGAATGATCCTCCTTACTCAGCCTCCCAAAGCAGGAGGACACGGGTGCCAGTCTTTCCAACAAAGCATGATCATCACAAATAATCTCCATCTTCACACCAGAAAAATGTGACACAGACTACCAGAATCCCTGTTTCAGAGGCTAGCATACTTATTTGGACAAGGGTATAAGAATACTCATCAAGAAAAAGTTTTATGTAAATGAAATGCAATTGTTCCCTGGCTCCCTGTTGTCCACAGAAACTGTAACCCACAAAATCTAATGCTAGAAAAAAGACTCAGGATTTCCTGACCACCAGGGAATCAACGAAATGTCAGAGCACAGTGAAACACCACACAGAGCTGAGGTCAACCCAGAGTACCACGTTCTACATGTCACACTGCAAATCCAATGAAAGCCCTCAACAAGATAAATATAATCTGGATCATAATTATATTATAATATGAAGTGATCTGGTTGAGAGTGCCATTATATTCCTTACTTCATGAAATGCCATTTTTTTCATTATTAACATGAAATAAGACAGATATTACAAGAAAATTACCCTGATATTAATGTGTTCTTTGCTGCTTCTCAAAGGCTCTTCAGAACCTTCAAAGTCCTTGGGAAGAAGGGGGAGATTAAGTGGGACTCACGTTATAAACATAGTATTTCTTACGACATCAAATGGGCTCTGCCTACACAGACCCTATAATCCCTGAGAGGGTTTGTTACCTGCTTAACTAAGTTCCCTTAAAGAGCTCCCCCACCCAGATATGAGCCAACAGGTCAGTGTAACTTGATGTAAAAGGCCAGAACGGCTCTGTTCCACCCTTCCCTTCCATGTTTATTCTGGTTTTTCTTCCTGCTTTATTCTTCTGTCATATAAGCAAAACGCAAAGTAAATCAACACTCACTCCTGAATAATCACTCGTCTACCCCCTTGCAAGTTGACTTCAGCTCTGGTTCTCAACAGAAATGTCACTCTGGAAGGAGCTCATGCCACCTGTCAGTCCTCATGCACACCCGTCTCATGGGCAGCATCTGGCATCCTTGACCACATGTCCCTAGACAACCCTGATGCTAGTGCTGACCTGGCCCTGACACTGGGCTTCTTCTGGCTCCTCTTGTCACTAACAGTAAAATCTTAGTGTTTTTCAAGGATACTGTTATCTTCTGCTAGTGATGAAAAGCAAAGGCTTTGGGGTTGGACAATCAATTCAAATCCAAGTGTTGCCACTTAATAGTTGTGTGCCAGCTGGGTGCAGGCGATTTCCCACCTCAGCCTTCAAAGTAGCTGGAGCTACAGGGGTACACCACCACGTCGGGCTAATTTATTTTTCTTTTTTTTTGTAGAGATGAGGTCTCGCTATGTTGCCCATGCTGGTCTCAAACTGCTGGGCTCAAGCAATCCACTCGCCTCAGCCTCCCAAAGTGCTAGGATGATAGGAGTGAGCCACCATGCCTGGTCTTTTTTATTCCACCACTTTCTATTGCAAATCTTGCTATCAGATCAAGTTTTCTGAAGCAGTTTAATTGAAAACCATGAGCAGTCCTGGTACCTATAAAATTAAATGCAAAAGTCCTAAAGCAGCATCCTCAACCTCCCACACCTGGCCCGAATCTCTTTCCAGCCCCATCTCATGCCATTCGCCCATGTTCCAACAAGAGCTTTGTTCCCAGAACACAAACCTCCTCTCCATGTTTCTCTGATTACATGATCTCCCATACCTGAAATGTCCTCTTAAAACATCTCCACCTGTTCAAGCTGTATCCTAAAACGGATTCAAACCACCTACTCGGGAAACTTTCCAGATTCCCCCCAGTTGGATATAAACTCTCCTCTAAAGTTTCAGCTGCTTTTTCTTTCTCTGCCTCCCTCCTCCTCCTCTCTCCTTCCCCCCTTTCTCTCTCCTTTCTCTCTGTCTCTTTCTCTCTCTCTCTCTGAGAGCACTTGTTCTCTGCCACATCCTATAGCTGCTTTTGGCCATTCCTTCTTTCCCCTACTGGACTCACTGTCTTTACTTCCCCCAAATCTCACACCAAGAATGACTCACAGCAGGCATTCAGAAAAAACAAACTCACAGAATTAATGCATAACAAGTATACTTTGTTAAGAACAGAACTTATGCAGAACTCACAAATGCTAAGGCACAACCCCAATTTGAAAACCCTTGGGAAGGTCACAGCACCCTTTTCCACCTGGGAAATACAATTTTCTGTTTCACAAGGGAAGACAGACCTTGATAATATTTTCGGCCCATGAACGCTTCTTTTAAGACAATATCTTAATGTATTATGTGTCATATAATGTATTATATGAAGTTTTCTATAAAAGTGCATATGGATTTTGTGAAAATAGCAAAGAGGCTAAGAGAAACTGTGATCTCCAAAGCAGATTAACCAGGGGTCTTTTTCTAACTCCAACACTCATCTAGATCAATCTTGCTTTCATCATATGTTGAAGCTTCCCCTTCGCTTTAGAGGCTTTAGAATCCTAAAGTCAACATTTTTCATATTCCTAATGAGGAAAAATAAGTAACTTAGGGCCAAGTGTGGTGGCTCACACCTGTAATCCCAGCACTGTGAGAGGCCGAGGTGAGAGGATTGCCTGAGCCCAGGAGTTCAAGACCAGCCTAGGCAATTATACCAAGACCTCATGGCTACAAAAAAAAATTAAAATTAGCTGGGCATGATGGCACAAGCCTATAGTTCCATCTACTCAGTAGGCTGAGGCAGAAGGATCAACTGAGCCCAGAAGGTCAAGGTTGTGGTGAGCTATGATTGTGTCACTGCACTCTAGTCTGGGCAACAGAGTGACACACACACACACACACACACACACACACACACACACACACGTGACTGAGGAAGAGAAGATGACTTATTCTCTTGTCATTTCCCCTCTAGTAGATTCCCTTTCAGCGACACTAACATGCATCTTCCTTCCCTCTCCCCTCTTCATTTGCCCCGTCCATTACTGTCATTTTTCCTTTCTCACTGACTATTCTTTCCAACTTTTCCTATCCTTTCTCCCTTTTATTCTTCTTGTCCTCAGACATTTGCTAAGAAGGACTGGATCCTTCCCTCCCCACTTCAAAGTCAAACGTAAGATCCTTGGGGGTGGGGGGGGAGTTGCATGTAGGTCAGCTGTCAGGGAACCCAGTGGCTAACACACAGGTCCATGCGAAGTGCTTCTGCACAACCGCCCTTGTCAACAGAAATCTTCTTCCTCCTGGTGGAGCCTGGACTCTGAAAAGAAGTCCAGCTGAGCAGGAACAAAGAGTTTGGATGAAGTTGGAGCGAACAGGAAGAAATGAAGTTCTCAGGACTGTTCACTAACCCAAACTGACAGCCCCTCACCCCCAAGCTCGCCACACAACCCTCTGCTTCCAAACCCAAACCCATCACGGAGAGAGGAATCTGCAACTCCATGTCCGCCTTCTCCCTTCTCAGCAGAAAGTCACAGCACTCGGATGAACATCAGTTGTACAGTCGCAGCACTGTCAAGCCACAGAAAGAATGAGAAGGGAAACTGAGAGCCTCTTTTTAGCTCTAGAAAGCTCGATCTCTGAAAGCAAGGCTGCTTTCGTTTCTTGGAACCATAATAACTGGCTCGCCAATGCTGCCTGGAAACTCCTGGAAGATTTGTTAACATGGTAAAAGCCACACTATACCTCCCAGCAGCAAAACCGTGTACTTAGCGGTCCACCTTCAGACCAGGGAAGAAAACAGGCAGCCACGGCATGGAATGGAGATCTTTCAGAAACCTACTGGCAAGTATTTTCACAAAACGAGGCATAAAAGTTCCCTAATTGGGGTTGAATCAATGATAGCTGAGCTACAATAACCTTGCTTCAAAGTTGGTAGTCTATTTCTCTTTCTAAAACTGAATAGTAGATATCTCATCATGATCTGTCAGAATGAGGTTTAATGATAGTTTGATAGGACCATAAGAGGAGGCATAAATCCACCACCACTGACTACACAAAAGCCTCCAACGGCCCCCTAAAAGAACCTTCTTATAAACAAGCTGCTTTTACCATACTGGCAAAGAAAACCCCCAACCAGTGTAACTTTTCCATGAGAACCAACATTAGCAAAAGCCAGAACTGCTCTAGCAAGTAGCACGTGCAACATGGACCCAAGAGATGCCCTTGCAAGGCTCTGTCCTGAGGGACTGCGCCTCTGTTTCCCGTCTCCTTCCTCCAACCTCCTCAGAATGGATTGAATACAGAAATTCATTCAATAAATATTAACTGAACACCTAGTATGCACCAGGCATCAAGTGGACAAAGAGATCTCTGCTCAGTGATCTAGCAGGGAGAAACAGACACCAACTAAGAAAATAGGTTACATAGCAGGTTAGACTGGGACAAGTGTTATGGGATCCAGGCCCCAAACACAGTCTCCGGGCCCAGATTGGGACCTGTTTGCCATCAGAGGCTGTAATGGTTATCTGCACATCCAGCATCTACAGCATACTTGACATATAATGCTATCTCGATTTTTAAAATTCCTTTTGATAAATAAATAAGTGACCAAGCATCTTAAGTTTTTAAGCTCCCTATCTTAGAGAGTGAGAAACATTAGGTGTAACCTACAAATGTCAGAGAGAAGAAAAAAATCTAGAAGTTCTTGAGAGTGTCTAAAGTGTGTGTGTGTGTGTGTGTGTGTGTTTTGAGTTTGATTTTGAGTATCACTCTGTTGCCCAGGCTGCAGTGCAGTGGCACCATCATGGATCACCACAGTCTCAATCTCCTGCACTCATGCGATCCTTCTGCCTCAGCCTCCCAAGCAGCTGGGACTACAGGTGCGTACCACAATACCTGGCCAATTTTTGTTTGTTTGTTTTTAATGTAGAACAAGGCCTCATTATGTTATTTAGGCTACTCTTGAACTCCTGGGTTCAAGCAGTTCTCTTGCCTCAGTCTCCCTAAGTGCTGAGATTACAAGTGTGAGCCACCACAGCCATCAGTATTTTTGAAAATCATGTTTTTCTTTGATTACAGAGCAAAAAACAAAAAGACAAGTCACTTAAGAGTTACTAATTTTAAACCAAAGATTCTTAACCTAGAGTCTAGAGATTCAGACATGCTTGTGTACCCACTGAAATTGTTAGCATAATTAGGGGGAGAAGAGGAGTCATGTGCACTCATCTAAGGACAAGGCTAATAATTTTTGCCAGCTTCTCAGAGGTTTGTGATCTCAAAAATATTAAGAAGCACTGCCCTAAGGAGTAAATGTTTTGGCTGGGTGCAGTGGCTCAAGCCTGAAATCCCAGCACTTTGGAAGGCCGAGGCAAGAGGACTGCCTGAGCCCGTGGGTTCGCGACCAGCCTGGGCAACATGGTGAGACTTCCTCTCTACAATAAATCAAAAAATTAGCCGGGTGTGGTAGTGTGCACCTGTAGTTCCGACTACTTGGAAGGCTGAGGCAGAAGGATCGCCGGAGCCCAGCAGGTCGACACTGGTGTGGCCATGAGCGTGCCACTGTACTTCAGCCTAGGTGACGGAGGGAGACTCCAACTCAAAAAAAGAAAAAGAATAAATGTTTTGTAAAAATTGGCTGGGCACAGTGGCTCACACCTGTAATCCCAGCACTTTGAGAGGCCAGGGTGGGACGATCACTCGAGCCCAAGAGTATAAGACCAGCCTGGACAGTACAGCAAGATCCTGTCTTTATAAAAAAAAAAAAAACTAGATTTATGTCCATATTAATAGCAAAGATATCCTTTTTAACTCTAAGTCAGCATGTTCATATTTTTTTAATAGGTGGAAACTTTATATTGAGGGGGTTCAGAGAACAAACATCAGGCAGACAAAGTAGTCTTTTGGAACGCAGCACTCCAGAAACAATCTGAAACTTTTTTTTCCTTATGTCCCCCACCAACCATCTCCATCCCTACTTGTACACAAAGGCCAGCCAAACTGTTTGAATAGAATACCAGCTCCTTCAAATTCTGACTCCAAACTCAAATCGCCATGGGTTAGACCTAACACCAGCAAGTCATACTCAGGTCTTGTTTTAACTAGTATGAATAAAAACCTCTCAAATGTTACCAGAACTGCCATGTTCCAGAAATTGAGGAGGAAAGAACAGTAGTTGGGGAAAGAGATAGCAAGATGGCAGCAGTGAACAGCACTTATTTCTAGTGTTTAGCATTTTGCATGTATGGTGAAAAGAGAGTATGTTAAAGCAGTTTCAGTTCACCTCCGATAGGAAGCCATTTCTTCTTTGGCCTCCACAAACTGTCTCACACCTACTTGTAAATGAAGGTCTGCTAAACTGTTTGAATAGACACCAGCCCCTTCAGATTCAGGGTCCAAACACAAGCTGCCAAGGGTCAGACCTAACCAGTGAAAGTCACACTCCAAAGTCACACTCCTAATTCAAGCCAAGCTCAATCTCATCCCCCAGCCCGTTAGACAGGAATACGGACCCTTCCCGTCCATCCCCTTCCTTAGTACTGCCTGGACCTCAAGGGCTTTACCCTTCCCCAACTTCACCTTCTTTACTTGCCATTCATAACAGCTGGGTGCAACCAGGAAGATGCCAGGCAAGGAGGGAGATCTTCCCAAGCAGAGCAAATAGAGGCTGGCCCTGGCCTCTGGGTCTCAGCAGAGCCTGGCTCCCAGCCCCACTCTCAATGAGCTCATGGTCCTCTGGCCCCATCTTACTTCCTTTCAATTTTATTTGCCTTCTTTTCTCTCTCTCTCTCTTTTTTTTTTTTTGGAGTCAAGGTCTCACTCTTGTCCAGGCAGGAGTGCAGTGGCAACATCACAGCTCACAGCAGCCTCAACCTCCTGGACTCAGGAGATCCTTCCGCCTCAGCCTCCTGAGTAGCTGGGACTTCAAGAGTGCACCACCACAGCTGGCTCATTTTTTGATTTTTTGCAGAGATGAGGTCTCGCTACGTTGCCCAGGTTAGTCTCAAACTCCTGGCCTCAAGCAATCCTCTCTTGGCCTCCCACAGTGCTGGGATTACAGGCATGAGCCACCACTTCCGGCCTCTCTCTCTCTCTCTCTCTCTCTCTCTCTCTAAGGTGCCAATCACTAACTTGGTCAAGATTCCTGTGACACATATAATCTGAGCAAGAAATCCAAAGACAGTTGGCCGGGCTCAGTAGCTCAGCCTGTAATCCCAGCACTTTGGAAGGCCGAGGCAAGTGAATTGCCTGAGCCTGTGGGTTCGAGACCAGTCCAGGAACTTGGCGAGCCCTCATCTCTACAATAAATTTTAAAAAATTAGCCAGGCATGGTAGTGCGAGCCTATAGTGCCAGCTACTTGGAAGGCTGAAGCAGAAGGATCGCCTAAGCCCAGTCAGTTGACACTGGGGTGGTCGTGAGCGTGCCACTGCACTCCAACCTGGGCAATGGAGTGAGACTCCCACTCAAAAAAGAAAAAGAAGAAGAAATCCAAAGACAGGAATGAAAGCAACAAAAAAATCCTCAACAGTTCACAACTACCTTGTCAATATCCACCTGCATCTGGATTAAAATGTGTCTTCATTCAACCAGTCAGTCAGACAACAGAAGACCAGGTAAGGCTCAGATTCATGGAACTCCAGCAAAGACAGAAGCTCAGTGAGAACCTCTCAGAACCAAGCTCATCGTCACAATAACAACACCATTTTTGAAAAAAGAGAGAAATGAAATCTAAGAGGACAATAAAACAAAATCCACAAGCGTTACCTGGTGACAAGCCAAACACAGGAGAAGTCTCTCAAGAAAAAAAAGAAAGAATTTTACCTTTTCGTGGTTTTCAATTAAGATTTCCACGACAATATTCTGGAACTTCAAATCCATGATGGCAGCGACAGTCTCTTCCTGTGGCCTCATCAGGGTTGGTCCGAACACCACTCCCAAATTTGTCACGGTCATCAGGTTCTGCTTGGAGTGATTTGAAACACTGAAATGGACGAGGGGGATAGGGAGGAGTCTCTGTTTAATCCGAGGGGCGCAAAGTATGGGATGCACAGCATTCTGGAACTCTGCCCTTCCTAAGAAGCAAGGAGTCAAGAGACTTGATCGTCCTCAACATCGGTCTCTGAAATCACCAGAGCTGGCAAGACCTTGGGCGCCAAGGCCCTGCTGCCCTTTCACTTCTCTCTGATGCTCGACTCCCACCACAATGGCTTTCTTAATGATTCCATGTGCCATTGGCCCTCCACATCCTCAAGGGATTGGTTCCAGGATCCATGCAGATATCAAATCTGCAGATGCTCAAGTCCAGCGGTCGTGGCGGGGGAACCTACAGATAGAAAAAGGCAGTGCAGCCGGGCGCGGTGGCTCCCGCCTGTAATCCCACACCTTGAGAGGCTGAGGCGAGAGGACTGCCTGAGCTCAGGGGTTCAAGACCAGCCAAGGCAACTTGACGAGACCTTGTCTCTACAATAAATCAAAAAATCAGCCAGGTGTGGTGGCAGACACCTGTAGTTCCAACTACTGGGAAGGCTGAGGCAGAAGGATTGCCTGAGCTCAGCAGGTTGAGACTGTGGTAGCCATGAGCGTGCCATGCACTCCAGTCTGGGCAATAGAGTAAGACGTTGACTCAAAAAAGAGAAAGAAAAAGGCACCCTCCATATCCGTGGGTTTTTCATCTTGGCACTACTGGATTTTCCATCAGTGGCTAGTTGAATCATGGACATAGAGCCCATGGATACAAAGGGACGACTGTATATGCCAAACCTGTTTCCCCCAAAGCCTTCACTTACTGTTTCCCTCTTCTTAGAACACCCCTCTTTCCCCAGGTCATCACACCCTTGCTTCCAAGGACTACCAGACTGCACGGCACCTTTGTAAAAAATTAGCTTCACAACCATGCAGAGCTTTGTGAGAGCACCCACACTCACTGCTTTAGCCTAGCACCATTGTGCAGTGAAAAACCTGACAACTGTTCTTAACAGTTCTGCCACTTAATTCAGATCTCAACTTAAAAATCTCATCCCCAAAGAGACTTTCCATTAATAACCCTCCTTATAGTCTCATACTCAACATATATTCTCCATCCCAGTCTCTGCTTTGTGTTTTTGCCACTTATCATCTAAAACTATTTTATATTTTTACTTGTAATCTGTTTATCATCTTTCCCCCTAAGAAATCACACTTTGTGAAGTAAGAACTTTGAGAATCTTCTTCAACCCTGTATCACTGACACCTAAAAAAGACACTCACTAAATATTCGTTCGCCAAATGAATGAATGCCTATCCTAGCAGTAGGACCTTTGGCAAATCACAGTATCTCTGGCTTTTCATTTGCTTTTTATGTAAAATAAAGGGTCTAAAACATAGTGGTCCTCAGCTTCCTCTTACCTCTAAAATTCTACACTTACAGTGATCTGAGAGGCATTTGTATCTAACATCACTGAATTATTCAAAGTTGCTTGCTTTGTAAAGAGGAAGGAAAAGAACGGAGCCTATAAAATAACTACCCATTTCTGAATTAAGAAACTTACAGGACGTGTCCAAACTTAGGGTTAGGTAAGTGTGAAACCAGGCTAAATTTTCTATCACGCTTAAAATCACATTTCCAGAACCTGCGTATGGGGCCATGTATAATATTCTCTTCTTTCCTTCAAATCAGACCCTGAGTTGCTGGCAGGGATGTTAAGCAAACAGTTATACAACTTCATGAAAGCATCATATTTCAACAGTCTTGTCCAAAGCACACACAATGAGTCTATCACCCGGCCTGCCCTCCAGGTGTGGTCCCTGGTACTATGGATATAGCCCAGTTCCAACTTCTTCAAGTCCAAGATCACTACAGCAAAATGAGGAAAGTGACAAGGGAGAAAAAGAGGCTTACTTTGTCAGGTGTTTCACCAAAATATCCAACATTTCTTTATTTTTCTCTGGCAGTTTGTGTACCAAGAAATGGATAGCATTAACACGAGATTCTGGGCTGCCGCTTTCTTTAAAAAAAAGAGAGAGAGAGAAAGAAAATAAAATAGTTAGTAGAGTACACAGAATCACAACAAACAATGACAACAGCTCATCTGTTCAAGATTGCCAAACAGAGAATTTTTAAACATATTCTGCCACCTTTAAGAGGAAAAGCAATCTTTCTCCCTATTATTTTAATCTTCTCGCACCTCCTCGATGGGGTAGTCTCAGTGTGGCTGCAATTAGCACCTTTCCCTCGGTTTGTGTTTAAGAAGAGATGACTGTCCCAGCCTCTCCTCACGCGTCCCATTTCAAGTCCACTCGTGGTTGACTTCATTGGGTCACAGCCCCACCCACAATGGAAGGCAAGTACAACATCAGTGAACAGGCTATTTCCTGCCATGGGCTCAACTGCATTTTCTAATTCCCCCAAAAAGCTATGTTGAAGTTCTAACCCTTAGTTCCTCCGAATGTGAATGTTGCACACTGTCCTTGTAATCTGCTGTAATCAGGTATGGAAAGACATGCAACTAATGACCGTTGTGAAGGGACATGACAGGCCTTTTTGACTTACAGTGCTCTAGAAACAGCACAGCAAGAAGTGGGCGGGGGAAGCAGCCTTAGTAGTGTCTGGTTGAAGTGATGCTCCGGGCTCTAGGGCATAGGAGCCGTCCTCAGTTAGCTGATGCCTGGGCCTGGGGTGATCAGGGCCGAATGTTAGCCTGTAGTGTAAGAGCCCAGAGAGGAGGCGAATGGGCAGGTGGGTAAGCGACTTTGGATTGAAAAGTTCCCATAGGAAAGCCCGCTGGGGTTTAATACCTTTAGGAATTGGCTAGCCTTGGGAGGGGCAGTCTCCCCGGGTCAGTAAGGCCCCAGATGTCAAAACATCAGAATAAAAAGGCACACTTCATCTGTAGCCTTATTTGGAAATAGAACTGCTGTAGAGCTGGTGGGCTGGCCGGGTGCTGTAATCCCAGCACTTTGGGAGGCCGAGGCAGAAGGATTGCTTGAACCTAGGAGTTCAAGACCAGCCTGGGCAACATAGCGAGACGAAAAAATTAGCTGGGCATGGTGGTGCACACCTATAGCCCTAGCAACTCAGGAGGCTGAGGCAGGAGGATCACCTGAGCCCAGGAAGCAGAGGCTGCAGTGAGCCGTGATCATGCCACTGCACTCCAGCTTGGGCCACAGAGTGAGATTTCGACTCAAAAAAATACGAAGAAGTTGGGCGGGAAACTTAATCCAATATAACTGTTGTCCTTATAAGAAAATAAAGACACAGGGAAAATGGCCATGTGAAGACAGTACAGGGGACAATGTCATGTGACAGTGAAGACAGAGACCAGAGTGGAGAATCTACATGCCAAGAGATGCTAAGGCCATCCTGAGGAACCTCAGAATTCTCAGAAACCACAAAGGAAGCAGCAAAAAGGTTCCCTCCTTACAGCATTCAGAGGAGGCATGGCCTTCCTAACGCCTTGTCTTCAGACTTCCAGCCTCTACAATCGTGACAGAATAAGTTCCTCTTATGCTTGTTTTTGTTTTGTTTTGTTTTGAGTTGCCCAGGCTGGAGCGCAGTGGCAGTCTCACAGCCACCACAGCCTCAGTCTGCTGGGTCAGGCAATCCTTCCGCCTCAGCCTTCCAAGTAGCTGGAATTAAAGGTGCACGCTACAATGCCCAGCTAATTTTTTTATTTACTGTAGAGACGAGGTCTCACCAAGTTGCCCAGGCTAGTCTCGAACCCCTGGGCTCAGGCAATCTTCTTGTCTCTTCCTCCCAAGTGCTGGAATTACAGGCATGAGTCACCATGCCTAGCCAAGCTCCTTTTGGATCAAGCCACTTTGTGTGCAGTACCCTGTTACACCAGTCCTGGGAAACTAACACATTCCCTCTTAGACTTCAAAATGCATTATCATTGGCTCTTATTGATAACATACACAACTTGCCTTCATGATGTTCTTGATTAGAAAATTATCAAATAAATCAATAAAATGCTCGTTCCCGAAGATTATGCTGAAGTATTCAGGGGTGTCAGAAAGTGACTGGTGAGAATTAGGTGCTAGATTGACTCTAACAGAGGGGAAGGTTAGGATGGGCTTTGGAGGCTCCCATAGAGGCGGCCAGGGAAGCTCAGGGAAAAGGCAGGACTCAAGGGTTGGGGGCACATTCCAGATTCAGCAAAAAACAAAGGCCTGTGCAGAGACAGCACATAGAAAGGCAGCCCAAGGCCACCTGTGGCCTGCCAAGGCTGATGGGAAGAATTTGTCTCTACTCTGGGCTTCTAAACTCGTCACTGGAAGTGGCTCATGCCTGTAATCCTAGCACTTAGGGAGGCTGAAGTGGGAGCATCTCTTGAGCCCAGGAGTTCGAGACCAGCCTGGGCAACATAGCAAGACCAAGTTTCTACCAAAAAAAAAAAAAAAAATTTACCTAGGCATAATATCTCATGATTGCAGTCCCAGCTATAAGGAAGCAATATGAATAGACTTAAATTTGGAGAAAGTATATCTGATTTTTTTTTTTTTGAGTTGGGTTTCACTCTGTCACCCAGGGTGGAGTGCAGTGGCACAGTCACAACTCATCACAGCCGACCTCCTGGGCTCAGACGATTCTTCCACCTTAGCCTCCCGAGTAGCTGGGACTTCAGGCATATGCCACCATGCCAGCTAACTTTTTTACTTTTTTGTAGAGACGAGGTATCACTACAGGCTAATCTCAAATTCATGGGCTCAGACAATCCTCTTGCCTCAGCCTCTCAAAGTGCTAGGATTACAGGCGTGCGCCACCATACCCAGCCTATACCGACACTTCTTGAAGAATGGATTAGAATGGGAAAAAGAGCAAGTTAGGAGGGAAAGGCTATTGAGCAAGAAATACTAAGGAAGGAAGGGGACACAAGTGGTAGAACCACAAATGAGAAAGTAAAACAAAGAAGTACAGGTACCCTTTGACGTACAGCATGCTCCATATAATAAACCCATCATGAAGTTGAAAAATTGTAAGTAGCCGGGTGCGGTGGTTCAAGCTTGTAATCCCAGCACTTTGGGAGGTTGAGGTGAGAGGATTGCCTGAGCCCACGGGTTCAAGACCAGCCTGGGCAACATGGTGAGACCTCGTCTCTACAATATATCAAAAAATTAGCCGGGCGTGGTAGCGTGTGCCTGTAGTTCTGGCTACTTGGAAGGCTGAGGCAGAAGGATCACTGGAGCCCAGCAGGTTGACGCTGGGGTGACTGTGAGTGTGCCACTGCATTCCAGCCTGGGTGACGGAGTGAGACTCCAACTCAAAAAAAAAAAAAGAAAGAAAAGAAAAATTGTAAGTTGGGCCTGTTGCTACAGCCTAGAATGAGACATTAGGGTCACTGCTTTCCAGCAGAAGCTAAGTGGTCTTAAGCAAATAACCTGACCTCTCTGTGCCTTAGTTTCCTCATATGCAAAATGAAGATAACAATATCTCAAAGGTCATTAAGAGATTCAACACTCTAACATACGCAAGCGCTTAGCCCCATTGGGGCACCATGGGACACTCAATCACTGTTAGCCATTAGTACTGCTGTTATTTGTGTTACTATTATTATGTAAGAGCTACAATGTAAGAAGCATAATTGACAGGATTTAGCAGCAGGCAGGTCAGAAGGAAGAAGGAAGGGATGACCAGCGTTTTACGTCTGGGTTGTCTGCTCATATGACCAATACTACCACCAGACAGGAGGCAAAGCTAGTTTAGGAGGAAGATGATAGTGGAGGTGATGAATGGATAGCCAAGTGGCTGGTACCCAACAGGTGGCAGGAGACAGCAGGAGGCTTTAGAGATCAAGGCTAGAAACATTCTCCAGAAGGTGTGACCTCCAGCACAAAACAAAGCTGCCCGGCTACTTCAGAAAATGGCGGGCACTGGGGAAACAGAACACCAAAGACATACAGAGGAGACGCCAACTCAAGGGCAAAGGCAAACAGACAAAGCAAACAGGAGAGAGAGGTGGGAGGAGGGAGAGGCGGCAGAGTAAGAGATTTCAATGTCATCAGGAAGACAAGTGAAATACACCTGCAAAGACTGGGCATTGCCAGTGGTATCGAGTTAAGGAGATGTCAAAGAATGGGAAGACCAGGAAAAGGGGCCCTGGACACCACTAAGTTTATCAGTTGAGAGGCCCTTTTTACTAAAATGAGGCAGTTACAGAGTGTGCTGCTGGAGAGGGAGTAAAAAAGTAGGATTTTAGAATACTCATTCACAAAGCAAGAAATCAAGCCAGGTTTCATGCCTGAATTCCCAGGACTTTGGGAGGCCAAGATGTAAGGACTGCTTGAGGCCAGGAGTTCAAAACCAACCTAGGCACATAGAGAGACCTTGTCACCACCAAAAAAAAAAACGTTTTTAAAGAGCCAGGTGTGGTGGCGGGCGTCTGTAGTCCCAGCTACTCGGGAGGCTGAGGAAGTATCTCCTGTGCCTAGGAGGTAGAGGCTGCAGTGGGTCACGATAGTGCTACTGCACTCCGGCCAGGGAAACAGAGTGAGACACTACACATACATTTTTTCCAAGTTTGTTTACTTCCTCTTCTTACAAAAAAAAATTTTTTTTCACTAAGTCTTTTAAAATAAAACCACTTTTCTTTTTCTATTTTACTTGATTTTTTATTTTGAAGATGTGGGGTACAATTCAGGGTTAGATATACACATGTTCATTATGCAGGTACCCTTGTTAATGAGGTATACCCCCACTCTTCCCCTGGCAGTAATCAGAGCCTTCTCTGAGCAGGCATTTCTATGTAGCTACAACACAATACCTTTAAGGCACTCACAAAAAGTTTTCTTTTTTTTTTTTAGTTGGAGTCTCACTCTGTTTCCCAAGCTGGAACCATCACAGCTCACCATAGCCTCAATCTCCTGGGCTCAGGCCTTGTGCCTCAGCCTCCGGAGTAGCTGGGACAACAAGCATGAGACATCACGCCCAGCTAATTTTTATTGGTAGAAACTTGGTCTTGCTATATTGCCCAGGCTGGTCTCGAACTCCTGGGCTCAAAAGATCCTCCCACTTCAGCCTCCCAAAGTGCTAGGATTACAGGCATGAGCCACTAAGCCCAGACTCAAAAAGTTTTCTAAGATACTTTCAGTACTTAAGCTATCTGCATTTTATTACATTTTAATTTATATTGATTGACAGAGAATAAAAGACCTAACTTTAAAAAAAAAAAGAAACAACTAGGCTATTAAATTAATCATAGCATCAAATTTCTGAAATATGCCAAGGAATTAGGAGTTTACTGTAGCATAAGAAAAAATTTTCATTGTGAAACTACAGAGCAGCATCTACCACACTGTAACATCCATCTACTTATCTTGTTGTACCAGGTAACAGATACCGAAAAAGACATGATCCCATATGGAGAAAGGCAAGCAGATCAATGTTAAATCATTTCAATATTTAAATGTCAAAAGTCAGCAGCGCTGTAATTTTAGAAAGGCATTAGCCACAACCATCCAAGCACTTCCCAAGGGACAATGGGCTTCAGTCAACAGACACCAAGTGCTGCCGCTGTTTGGTGGCAGTCCCCTCACCGTGAGATGAACACATCAGGCTAAGAAAGGCAGGTGCCACGAAGTATTCAGTTCCTTTCATTCCCAAGTTTCTGAGCTTTTCTCCACTGAAAACCACACGATTTTGTCCTGCTTCCAATGCAGGTTTACCAAAAATGATAGTACATTCTGGTGAGGCAAGCACCCTTGTGCTGGATCCCATAATAATTATGTGTCTCATGAAAAATGACAAAAGACCTTTGTGGTTAGGATTTTGCTTCCTAAGTAACTTGACTACAAAAGAAAATAGACTGAACATAGCAACACAAGTGTTCAGGTTTGAGTGACAGTGAAAGGATTTCTCATAGGAGGCAGAAACAGGCATTCATTGTCATTCTCATATTAAATTTACCATGAGTCCAACCCTGAGCCGTGGGTCCACTCTTATCAAAGACTCTGGGCCCAAAAGTCTGATACACAGTCCATGACCTACAGCATTCTCAAAGTTAACAGACATCATGCAGAATGCATCCAGGTAGCTGCCTCCCTCCAGCCTTCCTGTGATGGACACCACCTTTTGCATCCTACATAGACCAAGTAACTGCATTTTCATCTTATGAATTGCTATACCAAACACCCATTATAGTTTCTCAGAAGTTGGATGGTCTCTGGTTTCTTTTAGCAAGTTTAGTTTGGAATTCAGCTAACAGAGAATTCAGTTAACTCTTCATTTCTCAAAGAAGAAAAAAAATTTTTTTGAATTGGAGTTTCACTTTGTCACCCAGGTTAGAGTGCAATGACATGATCATGGCTCACCACAGTCTCGACCTCATAGGCTCAGGTGACCCTTCTGCCTCAGCCTCCCAAGTAGCTGGGAAAACAGGAATGCATCACCATGCTCAGTTCATCTTATTTTTTTTTCCTTTTTTGGTAGAGATGGGGTCTTTCTATGTTGCATAGGCTGGTCTCAAATGCCTGCATGCAAGTAACCTGCCTCAGCCTCCCAAAGTGCTGGGGTTACAGGCCACCACACCTGGCCTCAAACAAACAAACAAAATTTTTCCCAATGCATTCAACATTGAACAGTAAGTCACTAAAAGTTCATTTTTTTTCCTAACAAGGAACAAAAAAATTTTGACAAAATCTAAATAAAATTCATATGTGTATCATGAACTCCAGAAATTAACACAGAGGTTCTCCCAGAAGACTACAGGAAAGAAACTGATGAAAGAAAATGAAAGAACCCAGGAGAAACCTTCAGAACTCTCAGCAGGGAAGGTAGAAGAGACAATCTCATCACCACAGAACAGATGGAAACCACCACACATGACTGAGAAGAATCAAAAATTAGTTTCCAGGCTGGTATGAGAGGCGGTAACAAAGACTGGTGATGCTTAGTAATTTTAGCAGTCAGCTCAGCTAACAGACACTTCAGCAAAACAAGGTAAACCGTGTTACTGCTAATGGAAAATGATAGATTCACCACAATTCCAAGTTTCCAACAACATTCACAGGGGAGATTAATTGTGGCCACCTGATTTTTGTAACTGTTCTACTCAATACCAAAAAAGGCATAGGCAAAGATGAGGATCCATTCCCCTACCGTTTCCTGAGAAAGGCAGTGAGCACAGAGACAGGTCCTCACAAGAGACTACAAGAAAAAATGAAAGTCTACATTGCAAATTTTGGCCCCTAAAATACACCCATTAAACACATGTACTTTTTCTCATTAAATAAGGTTAGCACAGATCCCATTCCAGCCACAACTACACTTAGGTGTCCATCCATGCCAAGAATTACAGTTGAAACAGAATTTTCTTTCAGATAGCCCTGTTATTCAAATCACTGTGAAGACTGTTACAGCATCCCACAAAGTCAGGAAGCAAATCACAAGACACTGACTCAACAGGTGATGACCCTTTGGCGTGTCTATAAGCCTTTTCACCACACTCTTGAAGGACACCCTCAACAAATTCTTTAAACTCATTTCCTAACTCTATGGACTGTATCATCTCTTAAGAAGTAAGTTCTTAGGAACTTCTTCACCTGGTAAGATACACTGATATTAAAATTTCAAGCACACTGCCTTCAGTTATGGGGCATAACAACCCCAATGACACTAACTTGTGGTCATGTAAAACCTCATTCCATAATCACATTATCTTCTCCAACTCTCAAAGGATTCTAGATTAAAACTGGCACTCTTCTGCTTTTTTCTAGTCTCTGAGGCAAACAACATGAAACAATTGTCCTCCAACTAAGTTTAATTTCTCTTTCCCCAGTTTGCCAAAAATGCCACAGGGAAGAAATCAAAACAACTAAGCATTTGTTTGAGTCTTTGCCAAGAAAAGTTTCCCCCACTCCCTTGATCACACAAATTCTCTCTTTAAAAAAAGAAAAAAATCCTCTTCCATGTGAAAACAAAAGTGAACAGAACCCTATTTTTGCCTTTTCTGAAGCCCTGTTTGATAGGTATACTCTAATTGGGCCTGCATGTCGCATCCTTCTCCACCCTACTAGGAACTTTTACGCTGGCTGGAGCAGAGACCTCACAAGAAGGTAACAGTTAAAGCAATGTTCAGGCAGCAGTAACATCGATCCCAAAGGGAATGCTCTCAGTTTTTCAACAGATTAAACTATGGAATGCATCCAAGACGAGAAAATAAAAGGAAATGAAAATACAATCACAGCTACTCTCAGTGCACCTGTGAAAGCCAATACTGCAGGGTTTAGCCTGTGGAACTGCGGTGTTGAATTTTAAATAAGGTTCCCTATAATCTGGCAAGTTACTTAACATGTCTCAACCTTCATTTCCTTAACTATTAAATACCTAACACCCGTGTACTACAGAAGACTGTGATGATTAAACAGTATGTGTCGAACATAAAAAGTGTGCTATAGGATAATAGCGAGAAAACAAGCCTCAAATGAGTATGAAGCACACAAACTTTAATCACAAAATTCTGCCAACGATAGGTCTTTTCCATTTAACATTTGATCACATATAATTCACTCTCTATCAAATAGTGTTTGGGCTTCTGGCATTATCTCACAATATTCCTTCTGTCTGTAATTTACATATAAATATCTTTCTATGTGAAGCCAACTCCAACCTACTAATCTTTCCAAATCTGCTAATCTCCCCAACCTTCTGCAAGTTAAATACTTCTGTGGTTCCCTTAGCATTTTGTTCATGTCCCTATTAAATATTTTATGCTATAATGAGACGTGAATATACCCCAATACTTGCTACAGAATTTGTTCATAGGGGCAGGAATCCTATCCCAGCTCTATATAACCAGTCTATCAGTGCTGAGCACACTTAAGGTAATAATTGAGGTTTATGACTGAATGAATGAATATATTGTCCCTTTTATTCACCTTCTAAAAGAGTGGAGAAAAAAATCAAACAATTTCTGCTGGACACAGTGGCTCACGCCTGTAATTTCAGTATCTCAGGAGGCCGAGGCAAGAGGATTACTTGAGCCCAGGACTTTAAGACCAGCCTGAGAAACATTGCAAGACCTTGTCTCTACAAAAAAATAAATAAATAAAAATAAAAATTAGCCAGGTGTGATGGTGGTACACACCGTAGTTTCAGCTACTCAAGAGGCTGAGGCAGAAGTACTGCACGAGCCCAGGAGGTCGAGACTATAGTCACCCATGGTCATGACTGTGTCACTGCACTTCAGCCTGGGCAACAGAGTGAGATCCCGCCTCAAAATAAAAATAAATCAAACATCTTCTAAAGTAATTTCTATTTCAATAACAGTAAGTTAAAATTTTCACATGGAAATTTTTACTTTATACTCATCATCAACCACAAAACTGCTTCTATGCACCTTTACATAATACTTACTGGCTGGAACAATGAAATCTCCGTGTAACTCATAGGTCATAAGGGGTTCTGGAAGACTCCTGTGTGAAAAGGACAGCTTAGAATTACCAAAGGAAGCCAAACAGGTCACCTCTCTCTGAGGTTTTTTTATACAACAATGTTAAACATGTTGTGCATTTCTTAATTAATATGCGGAACTTCCCTAGGGAATACCTTTACATGTCAAAAAAAAAAAACATCAATCAAATGGATCACTTTCTTAACTGCTGTCTGCACCAGGTACTATCAAAACTTAAGCAGTTACAAGTCCCTATCAGATCTAATCATACAGTCTTTCATATCTCATCTTGGAAAGCACCTTTAAGAACAGCTCCTTTTACATATAAAACCTCCTTACACACGTTAATGCACTTAAAGTCAAGCATTCCATCTAACCAAACATAAGCACATAATGTTGAAAAATCACCTCTAAAATATTAATTGAAGGTGCCACCAAAAATACATAAGAAATATTAAGCAAACATAAAGAAATAAAATCCTACTCTTAAATTTCTCTATTATAAATATAAGAATGTTTTATCTTTATGCCTATAAAATAAGATATATGAAATAAAATTGATGGCTTTAAAAATGTATATATCATTTTCATGTTCTACAAAGAGTTACATGGATGGTAACATATTTTATCATGTAATCAACAGAATGCCATAGTTCAGTCAGCCTTGCAACCAAGCTTTTATCTTATTTTATTCTGAGTCAGAGTCTCACTCTGTTGCCCAGACTGGAGTGCAGTGGCACGCTCACGGCCACCCCAGCATCAACCCACTGGATTCAGGCGATCCTTCCGCCTCAGTCTTCCAAGTATCCGGAACTACAGGCACGTGCTACCACGCCCGGCTAAGTCTCTGATATATTGTAGAGATGAGGTCTCACCAAGTTGCCCAGGCTGGTCTTAAACCTCTGGGCTCAGGCAATACTCTCACCTCGGCCTCCTAAAGTGCTGGGATTACAGGCTTGAGTCACCGCTCCCAGCCCTAACTTATATTTTGAAGACCAGATCACCTAACTTTGTAAAAACTTAAAGAACACCTAGACAAGAATCAATCTGCACAGCCTTTCTGGAGGGCAATCTGGCAAAATATTAAGAATTTTTTAAAAGGTTGAAATCTAATAACTGAGAAATTCCTCCTCAAATGTTACCAAAAAATCAAAGATGCAGGGAAAAAATTTTTTTCTAATACATGCAAAAGTCAAGAATATTGCCAGGGATAAAGAAGAACATTTGTATACCTAACCCTGAATTGTACCTCACATCTTTAAAATATAAAAGAAGGAAGGAAGGAAGGAAGGAAGGAAGGAAGGAAGGAAGGAAGGAAGGACATACTGGTAAAAGAGTCAATTCATCAAGAACCCAAAACAATACCAAATCTAATAACAGAGTTCCAAAATACATGAGACAAAAACTGGCAGAACTGCAGGGAGAAATAGACAAATTCACAACAAAAACCAGAGATTTAAATACTTTTATATCTCAGCAACTAACAGAACAAGTAGATGGAAAATCAGTTAGGATATGGAAGATTTGGACGAAACTATCAACCAACTTCACCTAACTGGCATGTCCTTCACCTAAATGATACTCCACCCAAAAGCAACAGAACACACATTCCCAGTGCTCATGGACTATTTGCCTTCCAAGATAAACCATATTCTGGGCCATGAAACAAACCTCAATAAATTTAAAAGGGTTCAAGTCACACAGAGTATGTTTTTTGATTACATTAAAAATCAGTAAAAGAAAGGTATCTGGAAAACCCCAAAGAGAGGGAAATTATAAAGTATTTTGAACTGAATGAAATAAAAGCACATGTCAGGATTTGAGGGATATTGGTTAAGCACTCCTCAGAGGGAATTTTATTCCACTAACAGCTATATTAGATAAGAAGAAAGGTCATAAACCAAAGACTTGTCTTTAACCTTAAAAAGCTAGGGAAAGAAAGTAAATTAAGCCCAATGTAAGCAGAAAAGCAGAAAAAATAAAGATCAGTGCATAAATCAATGAAATGAAAAAGTAAAAAATAGAGAAAATTAATTCAAAGTTGGTTCTTGGAGATGATCAATAAAACTGATAGATCTAGCCAGTATTATTAGAAATAGAAAAGAAAACACAAATGACCAACGTCAGGAATGAGAATGGCAACTGCAAAATCACTGCAAGTTCTGATATTAAAAATAAGAGTAAACAATTTTATGTCCATAAACTCATCAGTTTAGATGAAATGAACAAATGCCTTGAAAGACACAAACTACCAAAGCTCATTCAAGAAGAAATACATTTCTCTTTGAAGTTTCTTGTACAAAAGAAAATTTAAAAAATAGGTAAGTTGAGTAGTCCTTTATCTGTCAGAGAAACTGAATTTGTAGTAAACAATCTTGCTGGTAAGAAAATGGTGAGCCCAAATGACTTTGCTAGTGAATTAATCTTGCTGGTAAGAAAATGGCGAGTCCAAATGACTTTGCTAGTGAATTATACTAAATAATTAAGGGGAAAAAAAAAAAAACAATTCCATACAAATTCTTCCGGAAAATAGAAGGAATAATTTTAACTCATTCTGTGAGGTAAGAATTACCCTAATACCAAAATTTAAAGATATTACAAGAAAACTATAAGCCAGTATCACCTATGAACATAGAGGCAACTATTCTAAATAAAACACTAGTAAATCAAGTGAAACAAGATAAATAAAAGGATAATAAATCATGACCAAGTTGGGTTTATCACAAGAATATGGTACTAACTTAATAATTTTTTAATTTAATTCACCATACTAACAAACTGAAAAGGAAACACTGTATGATCACCTCAATAGACAATTTAGGAGAAAGAGCAGTCTTTCCCACAAACTGCAGAATAACTACATACACAAAAATGAACATGAATCTCATACCTTTTATAAAAATTAACTCAAAATGGATCATAGATCTAAGTGTAAAACCGAAAATTATAAAACTTCTAGAAGAAATTATAAAAGAAAACCTTTGGCAGGGCACAGTGGCTCAAGCCTGCAATCCCAGCACTTTGGAAG
>CAUYQG010134266.1:0-43350 GCA_963574415.1 Tarsius wallacei | reverse complement strand
TTTTCAATAATAGGCATCCGGGCAGGGCGTGGTGTCTCACGCCTGTAATCCAAGCACTTTGGGGGGCTGAGGCAGGAGGATTGCTTGAGCCCGGGAGTTCTACACCAGCCTGGACCACACGATGAGACCTCGTCTTCATAGCACAAATTTAAAAAGTAGCCGATGTGGTCACAGGTGACTATAATCCCACCCACTCAGAAGGCTGAGATGGCATCTGAGCCCATGAGGCCGAGTTGCGGTGAGCCGTGAGCGTGCCACTGCACTCCAGCCTGGGCGACAGAGTGAGACCCTAACTTAAAAAAAAAAAAGTGTATCAATGGCTGCGATTTTTTTAAAAAAAGAGAACAGTAAAACCCTGAATTTGGTTCTTGGGTGCGTGGGATAAGGACTCCTCACGTGAGGACTGAAGCGAGCCCGGAGCATGTGGGGGTCTTGGGGGTGGTGTCCAGGGCTAGAAGTGGCGCATGCCGGGAGGGGCTGGAGGGGGGCGAGAAGTCCTCTTCCTTGCCTTCCCTGAGCACGGGCGGTGGGAAAAGGACCCTGTCACGGAGGGGACTTCGGGTGCGTTGGGGGTGGAGAGTCACAGCCCTCACCCGCCCCGGGAAGTGACGAGGCAACAGGTGTGCCCTCTCGGGCGGCGGAAGGACCGTCCTGCGGGGCGCTGAACCCCGGCGCTGCTGCCACCGCCGAGGGCGGACCTGGCAGCGAGGGCGGGGCGCGCCCAGCAGAGGACGGCGCGGGCAGGGGAGCAGTAGGCCACGCCCCGGGGTGGTCCTGGGGCGGGCGCGGAGGCCGCCGCGGGCCCCAAGTGGCTGGGGACCCTTTGGCGTGCTCCGGGCGCGGCAGGGCAGGCCCCGCGCGCAAGCAGTGAGCGCCGGAGGTCCGCCTGTCCGGGTGGGGCGGGGCGCGGCTCGGTGGCTCCACGTGCACGTGGCCCAGGGGGCGGAGCCTGGGTCTGGGCGCTGCTGGCCCCGCTCCTCTGGGCGCAGGTGGGTGGGCGACTGGGCGCCCCGGGTAGGAGGACCCTGGTGGGGGGGCGGGAGGAGGCGGGGCCGACACGATAGTCCCGGAGAGACTCAGACAGCGTTGGATTTTGGAGTCAGAGGCAGCCACTTCCTGCACCCAGTTGCGACGGGTTGGTCTCCGTCCTAATCTTACTTATAATTAGGGCAGTAATCTTAACACAGTGAGATGTAGTGTCATTCCCTCTGCTTGGGGCTTAACACAGAGACTCATGGAAACCGCAATTAACAAACAAATGCCCATGACATATCCGCAAAACAATCTCATGCTCATGGAAGCTATAGTCGATTGTGAAAAGTCAACAAATACATATATAATGTCTTTGTCTTCTTTGACAGTTTTTTACTTATATTCAGTTTTGTCTGATATTAATACAGGCACTGCACTATCTTTTGGTTGCTATTTGCTTTTCTTTCTTTTTTTCTCTGAGTTGGAGTCTCATTGTGTTGCCCAGGCTGGAGTATAGTGGCACACTCATGGCCACCGCAGCCTCGATCTGCTGGGCTCCGGTGATTCTTCCGCCTCAGCCTTCCATGTAGCTGAAACCACAGGCGTTTGCCACCATGCCTGGCTAATTTTTCTTGAGTAAGGTCTCACTAAGTTGGCCAGGCTGGTCTTGAACTGGTGGGCTAAGGCAGTCCTCTCACTTCAGCCTCCCAAAGTGCTTGGATTATAGGCGTGAGCCACCTCACCTGGCCTCGTTGCTATTTTCATGGCATATCTTTTTCCATCTTTTTTACTTTCACTCTATTTGTGTATTTGTCTCAAAAGTGAGTCTGCTGGAAACAGAAGATAATTGGATTTTTTTTTTTTTTTTGAGACAGTATCTCACTCTGTCACCCAGGCTAGAGTACCGTGGCACAATCATAGCCACCAGTCTTGACCTGCTGGACGAAGGCGACCTCTCCACCTCAGCCTTCCAAACAGCTGGGACTACAGTCATGAGCCACCATACCTGGTTACTTTGACATTTCCATGTGGCTGTTGGTTGCCTTCTTTTGAGAAGTGTCGTCTATTCATGTCTTTTGTCCACTTTTTAGTGGAGCTGTTTGGTTTTTTACCCCTGAAAACTGGAAGAAGGCAAGGCTGCCCGCTCATGCCTCTTGTTCAGTATTGTGTTCCTTGTAGATCCTAGATGTTAGGGCTTTGTCAGATATACAGTTGACAAATATTTTTTCCCATTCTGTGGGCTGTCTCTCCACTCTCTTGATGGCTTCTTTTGCTTTGCAGAAGCTTGTCAGCTTGATGAGGTCCCACTTGTCTATCTTATTTCTTATGGTATGGGCACTTAGGGTTCTGAACAGGAATTGGTTGCCAGTTTCAATTTCCATAAGAATGTCTCCTGTGTTTTCTAAGATTCTTCTAGTTTGAGGTTTTACATTTAGGTCTTTGATCCATTTAGAGTTCATTTTTGTGTAAGGCGATAGGTAGGGGTCCTGTTTTAATCTTCTGCATGTGGTCAGCCAGTTTTCCCAGCACCATTTACTGAATAGGTTCTCCACTCCCCAGTGGTTGTTATTGGAGCCTTTGTCAAAGATGAGTTGGTTGAGAAATTGAGACTTTGCTTCCGGAATCTCTATCCTGTACCATTGGTCCATATGCCTGTTCTTGTACCAATACCAGGCTGTTTTGATTAATGTAGCCTTATAGTAAAGTTTGAAGTCTGGAAGTGTGATACCTCCTGCTTTGTTTCTTTTGCTAAGGATTGTTTTGGCTATTTGTGGTCATTTATGTTTCCATATGAATTTCTGTATTGTTATTTCCAGGTCTGAGAAGAATGATGTTGGTAATTTAATGGGTATTGCGTTGAATCTGCAGATTGCCTTTGGTAGGATGGACATCTTAATAATGTTGATTCTTTCCATCCATTAGCATGGAATATTTTCCTACTTGTTTGTGTCTTCTTGGATTTCTTTGAGCAGCGTTTTGTAGTTCACATTGTAAAGGTCTTTCACTTCTCTGGTTAGGAAGATGCCAGGGTATTTCATTTTTCGTGTGGCTATTGTGAATGGGATTGTGATTTTTATTTGGTTCTCTGCCTGCTTGTTGTTGGTGTATAAGAATGCAACTGTCTTTTGCACATTTATTTTTGTATCCGAGATTTTGCCAAAGCCCTTTATTGGTGCAAGCAGGTTTTTGACAGATTCTTTTGGATTTTCAAGGTATAGGATCATATCGTCAGCAAAGAGGGATAATTTGACTTCCTCTTTTTCTATTTGGATACCCCTGATTTCCTTCTTTTGTCTAATTGCCTGAGCTGGGACTTCCAACACAATACTGAACAAGAGGGGTGAGTGGGCAGCCTTACCTTGTTCCAGTTTTCAGGGGAAATGTTTCCAGTTTCTGCCCATTTAGCAATATGTTCGCGGTGTGTTTATCATAGATGGCACTTAACTATTTTTAGGTATGTTCCTTCTATACCTAGGTGTTTGAGAGTTTTTATCAAGAAAGGATACTGGATTTTATCAAAAGTCTTTTCTGCATCTAATGAGAAATCATGAGGTTCTTGTTTTTGCATCTGTTGATATATTTCTTTACATTTATGGTCTTGCAAATGTTGAAACAGCCTTGCATCCTGGGGATGACATCTACTTGGTCATGGTAGATGATTTTTGAGATGTGTTTTTGGATCTTATTTGCTAGAATCTTGTTAAGGATTTTTGCATCTATGTTCATAAAAGATATTGACCTGTAGTTTTCCTTTTTTGTTGTATCTTTACCCAGGTTGGGTATCAGTGTGATGTTAGCTTCGTAAAATGATTTGGGGAGAACCCCTATCTTTCTCAAGTGCCTGGAATACTTTCAATAGGATTGGTATCAGCTCCTCCTTGCATGTTTAGTAGAATTCTGCTGGAAAGCCATTGGTCCAGGGCTTTTTTCTTTTTCGTTTTTTTTTGTAAATAGTTTTCTTATGGCAGAGTCAATATCCTGGGTTGTTCTTGGTCTATTTAGTGTCTCAGTGTCTTCTTGTTTCAACCTGGGGAGGTTGTGTGATGTCAGAAAGTTCTCCATTTCATTTAGGTTGTCAAGTTTCCATATAGGTGTACATAGTAATGTCTGATAATCTTTTGTGTTTTGATCCTTTGTATTTCCGATTGTGTTTATCTGGGCTTTTTCTCTCTTTTTCTTGGTCATTCTGGCTAGGAGTTTATCGATCTTGTTAATTCTTTCAAAGAACTAGCTTTTGTTTTGTTGATGTTTTCTATGATATTTTTGTCTTCTGTGTCCTGTATTTGGGCTCTTATTTTTGTGATTTGGGTTCTTCTGCTAAAGTTAGGGTTTTGGCGGTTCTCTCTTTCTAGCTCCCTTAGATGGTTTGTTAGGCTCTCAACTTGTGATCTTTCCATTTTCTAGATGTGTGCTCGTAGAGATATAAATTCCCCTCTGAGAACTGATTTCATAGCATCCCAGAGGTTTTGGTAAGATGTTCCTTCATTTTTATTTGTTTCCAGGAATCTTTTAACTTCTGCTTTGATCTCAGTGTTGGCCCAGTAATTGTTCAGCATCGTGCTGTTTTGTGTCCATGTCTTTGTGGGCTTTGGGGAAATTTTGTTGGTGTCGATATTTATTTTTATTCCACTGTGGTCTGATAAGGTGCATGGCAGTATTTCAACCTTATGGGATTTGTTTATGCTTGATTTATGACCAAGGATGTGATCAATCTTGGAGTACATTCCATGTGTGATGAGTAGAATGTATATTCTATGGTTGTTGGGTGGAATAATCTGTAGGTGTATCTATTAAGTCCACTTGGTCAAATGTCGAGTTTAAGTTCTGGATCTACTTATTGATTTTTTTGCCTTGATGATCTGTCTAGAGCTGTTAGTGGGTATTAAGTGTTAGAGTCGATATCTTTTTTAGTTAACTTAGTAGTTGCTTTATAAATGCTGGTGCTCCTGTGTTGTGTGCATATATGTTTAGGATGGATATTGCTTGTTGCTGGATTGAACCTTTTATCATTATGTAGTGTCCTTTTGCATCTTTTAAAATTTTTGATAGCTTAAAAGTTGTTTTGTCTGATATTAAGATCATGACTCCTGCCCTCTTTTGTGATCCATTTGCCTGGAAACTCATTTTCCATCCTTTAACTTTGAGTCTGTGTGCATCCCTTGTGGTAAGATGAGTTTCCTGAATGCAGCAGATACTTGGGACTTACCCAGTTTGTCATTCTGTGTCTATTCAACGGTACATTTAGTTCATTCACATTCAGGCTCATTATAGAAATGTGATTGTTTATCCCTGTCATGAAGTTCTTATAAAGTTTTTCTTTATTTGCTTGTTTTCTTTTGGCTTTGAGATTGGTGTATGTGTGTATTTTCAAGTTTGTTGTTGTGCTGTATTCTCTGTTGATTCTGTGTTCTGACGTTCTCTTGGGAAGTGTGTGGTGATTCTTTTTTTTCTTTCTTCTGTGCTTAATACTTTTTTTTTTTTTGAGTTGGAGTCTCACTCTGTTGCCCAGACTGGAGTGCAGTTGCCACTCCCGGCCACTGCAGCCTCAACCTGCTGGGCTCCAGCGATCCTTCTGCCTCAGCCTTCCAAGTAGCTGGAACTACAGGCATGTGCTACCATGCCCGCTAATTTTTATTTATTTATTTATTGTGGAGATGAGGTCTCGCCAAGTTGCCCAGGCGGGTCTCGAACCCGCGGGCTCAGGCAATCCACTCACCTCAGCCTCCCAAGGTGCGGGATTACAGGCTGAGCCACCGAGCCTGGCTGCTTAATACCTTTTTAAGTGTCTCCTGTAGAGCTGGTCTGGAAGCTGCATAATCTCTTAGGATGACTAGGAAGGATTTTAATACTGCATCACTGATAAAGCTGAGTTTGGCTGGGTAGGAAATTCTTGGTTGAAATTGTTTTGCTTTGAGGACTTTGAATACTGTAGTGTTTCTGCCGATAGCTCTGCTGCTATTCTGATTGATTTTCCCTGGTAGGTAAGACCTTCCTCTTTTGCTGCCTTTAGGATTTTTGTGTGTGTGTGCCTACTTTGTGTAGGTGAATTACTATGTGTCTAGGGGTTGGTCTTCTCATTTGATGTCTTGTGGGGGTTCTATGTATCTCTTGTGTTTGGTTGGTCACATCTCTGGTGAGATGGGGAAAGTTTTCTTGGATTACTTTCTGGAATACTTGCTCCAAGGTATTCTGCATTTCCCTTTCTTCTTCTGGGATACCAATCAGGCATAGGTTCAGCCTCTTGATATAATTGCATATCTCTTATAGGCTTTGATGTTTCTTTCTGAGTCTTCTTTCTATGTTTTTCACAGATCAGGTTAATTCCATGACCTGGTCTTCAGGTTCTGAGATTCTTTCTTCAGCTAGATTAATTCTGCTTTTTATGCTTGTTGTTATTTATTTCCTGGATGAAATTTTTTATTGCCAAAATCTCTGTTACAAGTTCTTTCAGTGTTGTATCTTGTCTTTCTTGAACATTATTCACTCTTTCCACCCATTCTCTAATCCCTGCCATATTCTGGGGCCAGTCATTGGTGACTTCCATTGCGTGGGCTCTGAGGTCCGATTTTTCAGGAGTTTTCTCTTTGTTGCACTTGAAATTGCCCATGGACTTCCTTTGTTTTTTCCTCATTGGTGACAGACCTCTTGCTTTCCTCTTTAGTTCTGATGCTTGCTCAGCCCTCTCTTCTTCCCTGATCTGGGCTTTGGATTTGTTCTGGTTTTTTTTTTGTTTTTTGAGTTGGAGTCTCACTCTGTCGCCCAGACTGGAATGCAGTGGCCGCTCCGGCGATCCTTCCGCCTCAGCCTTCCGAGTAGCTGGAACTACAGGCGCGCACTACCACGCCCGGCTGATTTTTTGATTTATTGTAGAGGTGAGGTCTCACCAAGTTGCCCAGGCAGGTCTCAAACCCTTGGGCTCAGGCAGTCCACTCACCTCGGCCTCCCAAGGCGCGGGATTACAGGCTGAGCCACCGAGCCCAGCTTCGTACACTGTTTTTAAATCATTACAAGTTTGTGGGCCAATTGTATAAAAAATAGTGGCAAAAAACCCAAAAGGTATTGATTATGATTTCCCAATTATAAACTTAAAAATTTTTTAAATAGAGGTAAATTTCATCTTTTCACTTAGTGGCTCAATAAACTGATTCAAGGTTTTTTAATTTGGATAGTTAGTGAAACATGGGATTCTAAATGTTAAGCAGGTTGCTATCTTATGGTTTAATTCTTTAAAAATTTTAGTTAATCTTTAAAAACATGTGCTCTTTTTTTCCCGTTTGACTTTTTTTATTATTATTATTATTATTATTATTATTATTATTATTAGCGTCTCACTCTCACTCAGACTGGAGTGCGGTGGCATGATTACAGCTCACCACAGCCTTGATCTCCTGGGTTCAGATGATCCTTCCATCTTAGCCTTCCAAGTAGCTGGGACTACAGACGTGCGCTACTATTCCCAGCTAATTTGTGTGTGTGTGTGCGTGCGTGTGTGTGTGGAGATGAGGTCTTGTTATGTTGCCCAGGCTAACCTCAAACCCTCTTGAGTTCAAGCAGTCCTTCTGCCTCAGCCTCCCAAAAGTGCTGGGATTACAGACATGAGCCACGTACCTGGTCAATTTTATTATTATTTTTTAAAGATGAGAGAATTTTCATAATAAAAAATATTGAATATAAAAAATTTAAAAAAAGATGAGAGAATTTTATGAGGTTTTTTTCTTTGTTACATTCTTGGAAAAAAATTAGTATACTATGCAAAGAGAGACAGATGGATCAACAGTGGAACAGTGGTGATTATGGTGCATACTATTTTGATTTAAATGTAATTTGGATTTTTTGTATGTGTTTTTTAACTTTACATGCTTATTTATTTGTGGTAAGAACATTAGAATCTACTCTCTTAGCAATTTCCAAGTGTAAATGCATTATTATTAACCATAGTCACCATTTTGTACAGTAGATTTGTTCTTCATTGCATTTCAGATTAAAAGCATATATATATGCTGTCCAGGGTAGTCCTTTACTCCTGGCCTCAGGTAGTCCTCCTGCCTCTGCCTCTGAAAGTGCTGGAATTATAAGCATGAACCACCTCCCCTGGCCTTTATTTTTGTTTAATATATAATTGTGAAGTATACTTGATTTTTTTGTTGTTGTTCTAAGAAATAAGATTAAAGTGAATATAACTAGTTTTTTTGTTCTTTCACAGTATAACTAGTTTGGGGATTTTTTTTCACAGTATGTTAAAAGTATCTGTATATGATCTGGACTGTTAATTCTTAAAGATGTTTATTCATTACAAAGGTAATAAAGTATTTTTTAAATCCTGTGTTTCAGAAAACTGAAAAAAGTGAATTTCTAAATTTCTTCTACAACCATTGTATGCATGTTCTCACAGCACCACTTCTGACCAATACTTCAGAAGACAAATATGAAAAGGGTAAGGTCTCTTATTTATCTGTTTATGGTAGCTGTTTTTTAAAAAGTGAAATAAATATTAAAATAATAGACTGTTTACTTGGTGCTTTATATGACAGGAAAATTTCTACTGAAAAATTTAAGCTGCAATGTAAAATCATGATTTTCCTTGTTTCTTAGTGTCTATGGAAGAGAATGATTTAAAAATGTAGCAAGACTATTCTTTCAAGGATCATTTCTATAGTTTGTTACCAGAGGAGTTTTTTTGAATGTGTAGACTAAGGTATAAAAGGAAAATCTGGCAAACTGTTTTACACACCAAGGAAGAGATGCTGACGCTTGTCAAAAGGAGATTGTGCCTAGAGTTGTGAAGGTAGCTATCTAAGCCCGGCTCAGTCTGTAATCCTGCGCCTTGGGAGGCTGAGGTGAGTGGATTGCCTGAGCCCGCGGGTTCTAGACCCGCCTGGGCAACTTGGTGAGCCCTCATCTCTACAATAAATCAAAAAATTAGCCGGGTATGGTAGCGCGCACCTGTAGTTCCAGCTACTTGGAAGGCTGAGGCGGAAGGATTGCCGGAGCCCAGCAGGTCGAGGCTGTGGTGGCCAGGTGCGGCCACTGCACTACAGTCTGGGCGACAGAGTGAGACTCCAACTCAAAAAAAAAAAAAAAGGAAGTAGTTATCTAGAGTGAGTAGGAGCAGACAGTATAAACATTTTATTTTATTTTGTTTTTTATTCAGAGTCTCACTCTGTCACCCAGGCTAGAGTGCAGTGGCATACTCATGGCCACCGCAGCCTCAACCTGCTGGGCTCAGGTGATTCTTCCCCGCCAGTCTTCCAAGTAACTAGACCCACAGGCATGAGCCACCATGCCCAGCTACTTTTTTTTGATTTATTGTAGAAACGAGGTCTTGCCATGTTGCTCAGGCTGGTCTCAAACCCCTGAGCTCAGGCAGTCCTCTCACCCTTGCCTCCCAAAGTGCTGGAATTACAGATGGGAGCGACCACATCCATCATCAGTATCAACATTTTATTTTTATTTTTTATGTTAAAGATGTGGCTACAATTCAGGGTTAGGTATACAAATGTTCATTATGCAGGTACCTTTGTTGATGAGGTGTGCCCCTCCCTCCCCTGGCAGTTTCCCACTACTGCCAATCCCTTTTTTGTCGTATTATGATAATTGTTCCAGTATAAACATGTTAAGTTAACCTCTAAATACACAATCAAATGCCAATATATAGGGGCAAGGCTTTTTTTTAGTATGTATATTTTCATTGCATTTCTGTATTATCTTTCTTATATAAACCATTCATAGTTCATCAGCTACAGTTTCTATTTTCAGTTTATTAAAATGGAGTGAAAACTAAAGGTATTTTTGAAGCAGTCTGAATACAGAATCCTATGATGGTTTTAAGTGTGCCCCACCAGGTATTCATGGTTGTGTGTGTCTAATTTGGAAGCAGTTTTTAAATTGAGTTCCATTTTATTCAACTTGCCATAAATATTACAGTTCTTTTAGATTTCATCAGTTGGCACTTTTTACATTATGTTATCATACTGCTACAGTGCATACTAGTGTAAATAAAGAACTTTGATAAGCATACAACTCAATTAGTGAAATCAGAAATGTGTCGGATTGTAATAGAGCATTAGCCACTATATGAGAATGTTGATTAATCTGATGAGTCAATTAGGAAGAGGTCGATTAAGAGAATGTTAATGAAACTGATAAAGTAGTAACATGAGCATACGCTACATAATGCCATCTATTCCATTTCTGAGTATATACTCTAGGGAATGTTTATGCCTATGCATGATAGGCACAAGAATGTTATTCATACAATAGAATGCTATATAGCTGTTAAAACAATTGAATTAAATTTTGATGTATCAACTGAATAATTTTTTAAAGTATGAAGGTCAGTAGGTACAAAAGCACATCACAGAAGGTTTTATTGTAGAATGGTTCCATGTATGCAAATTATAATAATACATTTTTAAACACTTCTAGCATACAGAAATATACTAGGGGGACCAAAAAAATGGAATTTGTTAAAAATTATGTGTTTTTTTATGAATAAAGAAAGGTAGATTTATTAAAGAGAAGATACATTGTGTTCACAACAGGCAGGGTAACAGAAGGAGTGTTTGCTGACTGCCATGTATTTATTCTACATGTTAAACTTTAATCACCTTCCTAGTACTCTCCATTTGATGCAATATACCTATCAAGATGTTTTTTTCCCTGCTCAAAACAGTTTTTGAACTCATCAATTTTGATGCCTCTTAGTGCTTCTGCCATTTTTTGTTTCACCTCTTCGCATCAACAGAATATTTCCCTTTGAAGACTTTTTTCATCTGGGGAAACAAAAAAATGTTGCTCAGGGTGAGAAAGGTTGAATGAGGGGTTGGGACTTGGTGTCTTTCCATTTTTGGTCAAAAACTGCTGAACACTGAGTGCAGACAGGTGTAAATCATCCATCATGAAATGGGCAAACACACTGAAGGAATTTCCAGTTAAAATTCACTGAAGCTGAACACATCCTCTCACAACAATGCTGGCTGGTACATGGATGCTGATGGGTTTCTAAAACACTTACCTAGCAGAGGGAGCCTGTACTACCATGGTCCTATCCTCCAAAAAGATTCTGTTTTATTTTTGGGGTACTCATCATATAGATAACAGACATTCATGTACTCTCGATTGGCTTTATCAAAACAAACTTGCCTTTTTTTTTTTTTTTGAGTCAGGATCATCCAGACTGGAGTACAGTGGCATGATCACAGCCCATGGCAGCCTCAACCTCCTGGGCTTAGGTGATGCTTCCACCTCAGCATCTCAAGTAGCTGGGACTACAGCTGTACACCTCCATGCTGACTAATTTTTTTATTTTTTGTAGAGGCATGGTTTCACTATGTTGCCCAGACTGGTCTCGAACTTCTGGGCTCAAGCAATCTGCCTGCCTCGGCCTCCCAAAGTGTTGGAATTATAGGCATGATGGCCTACATCTTTTTCAGATTTTTTTTTTTTTTCTTGAGTTGAAGTCTCATTCTTTTGCCCAAGTTGAGTGCAGTGGCATGGTCATAGCTCAGTGCTGTCTCAAATTGCTGGGCTCAAGCAATTCTTCTGCCCCAGCCTCCCAGGTATCTGGGACTACAGGTGTGCACCATCACACCAGGCTAATATTTTTTATTTTTTGAGGAGATGAGGTCTTGCTATGTCGTTTAGGATTGTCTCAAACTTCTTGGCTCAAGCAATCCTCCCACCTCAGCCTCCCAAATTGCAGGAATTACAGGCATGAGCCACTGCACCTGGCCAGAATCAGATTTTTAGATTGGAAAATATAGTTTATTTAGAAAGTAAATTACAGAGAGAGAGAGAGAGAAATTCACCTCTCCAAGGTAGAAAAGGGGGCCAAAGCTTAGGAAATATGGCAGCGGCCACTGCTCAGAGAGCACATGGCCACACCAGAGTTTAGTAAAGCAGTGATTCCAGACTTTTTAAAAAGAAAAAATCATTACAGATGTAGTTGGAATTTCCTATGTACCTCTTCACATTCTCATTTTTATCCTATTCCACTCCCCCCATCTCTCAAGGTATGCTAAATTTGGAGTTTATCACTTCTGTATTTACTTATGCTGTCTATAATATGACATTTTCATATTTTCAAGGTTGATATAAATTCACTCCTATTATACTGCATTTTTTGTTAATTCAGTGCTATTTTTGAGATCTATTTCTGTTAGTACCTGGAGTTCTTATTTATTTTTAACTTCTGCTTAGTATTCTTTGTGAGTATGCCGTAATTGAGCCATTCTCCTTCTGATATATGTTTGTTGCTAGCTTGTCACTATTACAAATAATGCTCCGGTAAACATTTTTGTGTTTTCCTATGCACATGTGTCTAGATGTGCTCTGGAATGTGTGCCTAAAAATCAGAGATTCAAAGCATAAACACAGTAACATGTTCTTATTCTGGAATTTTTTAAAGTCCTATATTTAATAAAATGAGATGCAGAGACGTACCTGAATTGTTGGATGTTGAATAGGAGAAGGTAAAAGAAGATATGTTAGTTTTATCCATGGTTATAATCTTATTTTTGTTAGAATGTATTTGCCATGTTGTCTTTTAATAATGCCACATCTACCTACTGCCTCTCTTGTAAAAGATTGCAGCAAGAGGTATAGTAGTCTACCAAAGCAATCAAGTCTTAATGGTTATTTTGAGGATAAAAGGAGATTATGATTGAAGACATGCATTGTGTATTATAAAGTACTAGGGAAATGTGAGATATCATTACTGAAGTAGTTTATTTTAATTTTTTTTATTAGACAATATAGTTGGATCTAACAAAAACAACCCAATTTGTCCTGGTAAGTATACATTCATATTTTATGAACTCATGCAAATTATAAGCTTTTTCCCACACAGAGTATAATGCATTTATATGAAGCTATGAAAATCATATTTTGGCATAAAAACAAAATCCAAGAGTACATTTTTCTTTATTGTAAAGAAAACAGTTCCACTATCTCCACTATAAAAGATGGGAAACTGGTTGGAAATTTGTGTTGGTTTTTTTTTTTTTTTTTTCTGTAAATTTACCAGCTTCTTTTCTGACATTGTTTTGAGAAGGCAATGTCTGAAAGTTGAGAATTGAATTCTTACTTTTGGAATGTGGTAAACTAAGACCAGTTAGTTCGGAACTAGACTTCATGACCACTTTGTACTATTGTTCATGAAGCTGAGTCCAAAAACTGTTGATTCTACTTAGAACATGCATACCAGGTATGGGCTTGCTATTTCTGAATATACATGAGCTGTGACACATATCGTCCCTTCTTTTCCACCAGGCTCATCAAAGCTCAAGCAGAGCCAGATTCAAAAAAAAAAGGAGGCTGTTTAGAGATTGGATTATTTAAATATGAGTAGTTTCTTCTCCCAATATAGAAAGATGAAAAGAAGGCATTTGTTTAACCCCATAGATCATTGTTTAAATCTTTTGTGGCCTGATGCGGTGGCTTATGCCTATAGTCCCAGAACTTTGGGAGATTCAAGGTGAGAGGATTGCCTGAGCCTGCGGGTTTTAGACCAGCCTGGGCAACTTAGCGAGACCTCATCTCTATAATAAATCAAAAAATTAGCCAGGCTTGGTGGTGCATGCCTGTAATTCCAGCAACTTGGAAGGCTGAGGTGGAAGGATCACCTGAGCCCAGCAGGTCAAGGCTGCAGTGGCCGTGAACATGCCACTGCACTCCATCCAGCCTGGGTGACAGAGTGAGACTCCAACTCAAAAAAAAAAAATCTTTTGTGAGTAAAATTTGGGAATTGAGAAATAAAGAGGAATTGTTTTTAACGATGAGGGACTAATTCAAAATTTGGCTGTTATACAGATAGGCCCAGAACAAATGAAACTCTTGCATTTAAAGAAGAAACAATCTTTGAAGTAGTAGAATTGTACTTTGTATATTTGATAACCATTCTGATAGTGAAAAGAATTCTGATTCATTCCCAGTTGCATCATAGTTCCATAAAATATTTATGTGTGTAATCTTGAGTAAATAAAATTATTGTACTAGATTATGCTAGTTTTTAAAAATTCTATAGCACTGTGATTTTATAATTTCTTCACAGCCTAACATTTTGTCTCAAGCATTTATAATAGGGGTGAGCGATTATTCATATAAACCCTTGGCATGCATTAAAATTTGATGTTCAGGAAACAACTCAAAATCATTTCATGAGTGTATAAGCCAAAGCCTCTTGAGGGGGGAAGTAAAGCCAGTTTATTCAGTAGGTCCTTCTCTGTGGATATCACGATTGGATATTTTTTAAATTATTGTTTAAAAAAAATTGATGTAATATTTTTCACATGATATTCAAGTAGCCAAAAATATCTTTTTCATAAAATTTTTTTTTAAAGCATAGTAATTTTTCTAGGGATTTGCATTGAGCCACTTTTGAAAAAAAGTGGACCTTTTATAGATTTAGTAATATTAATAATATAGCACTTACTAAGGAACCATTACCAAGAAAACCTCAGTACAGTGTAAGTTTCATTGTCATGTTTGTAGTTTTTATTGAGTTTTTTCCTGTTAATATTATTTATAATTTTATACAAATTAGAAACTTAGAAAATGTCTAGTAGATAAAACTGGTAATATAATTCTGTAGAGTCTGCCTAATGGAAAAGTAAAAATGCACAGCCTTTTAAATTGATATAAAGATGGAGGAAATACAGTTTAACTTGCACTCTAAGATATAGGATGTAAATTTTATTCTCTTTTTAGATGTATTCAATATTTTCATGAGATGATTTTCTTTTGTAGATAATTATCAAACAGCACAGCTACTTGCCTTAATTTTAGAGTTACTCACATTTTGTGTGGAACATCACACATATCACATAAAAAACTATATTATGAACAAGGACTTGCTAAGAAGAGTCTTGGTCTTGATGAATTCAAAGCACACTTTTCTGGCCCTGTGTAAGTATGAAATGTTAAACAACATTTTAAATGAAGATGAAAGCTGACCTTACCCATGTGAAGTTACTTATTTATTAGCAGTGTATGTTCTATTAATGATTGTGGGAGTCCTACTCTTTTGTTTTCTGTTCTTATTTAAAGGGTAAGAGGAGTAGGTTGTACGTTTCCTGCCCATGTATTCTAACATTCAGATTTAATCAGCTCAACTTTAGTTGTGATACAATACCATGTCCAGTGACAGCATTTCACTAACAGAACCAGTCCTACTGTCTTTTACATCTGCTTCACCAAACTGTCATTTAGTAGTGACTATTTATAATTATCCTGATGTTTGTTTCAATGATAATTTTTGGCAAACTATAAACTTCTCTTTCATCTTCATTTTTTTTTTTTTTTTAATTTTTTTTGAGTTGGAGTCTCACTCTGTCGCCCAGACTCTCACTCTGTCGCCCAGACTGGAGTCTCACTCTGTCGCCCAGACTCTCACTCTGTCGCCCAGACCGGGAGCGGCCACTGCAGCCTCAACCTGCTAGGCTCCAGCGATCCTTTCACCTCAGCCTTCCAAGTAGCTGGAACTATAGGCGTGCGCTACCACGCCCGGCTGATTTTTTGATTTATTGTAGAGATGAGGTCTCGTCACGTTGCCCAGGCGGGTCTCGAACCCGCAGTCTCAGGCAATCCACTCACCTCAGCCTCCCAAGGCGCGGGATTACAGGCTGAGCCACCGAGCCCGGCCTCATCTTCATATTTTTACCTGCAAATAAAGATATACTTTCTCCCTATAGATGGAAAGAGCTTTGTGGTTTTATTCTGACCATAAAGATGTTAGTTAAAATACAAACATTTAATTTAATGTATAGAGAGAATGTTAATCTCCCTAACTTTATTTTTGTGGCCTTAAAGTAGCCAGTGTTAATTGCCTGTATTACTTCTTTTCATTCTTTTTAAATACCCGTATCTGTTTACATAAACATTCACTCACATATATAGGATTTTTTATTTTTATACTTACCTATTTATTTACTTTTGAGTCAGCATCTTGTTCTGTTACATAGGCTGGAGTGCAGTGGCACACTCACGGCTACCACATCCTCTACCTGCTGGGAGGCGATTCTTCTGCCTCAGCCTTCCAAGTAGCCGGTACTATAGACACATGCCACCATGCCCGGCTAATTTTTTGATTTATTGTAGAGATGACATCTCGCCAAGTTGCCTAGGCTGGTCTCAAACCCCTGGGCTCAGGCAACCCTGTCACTTCAGCTTCCCAAAGTGCTGGGATTATAGGCCATGAGCCACCACACCCAGCCTGTATTATACCCTTACATTTCTCAGCCTCTTAATACTATTCTAAGTTGGTCAATAGGATGTAGATTGATTTATTCCCTAAAGATAGCTAGTAACATTTTATAGTGTGGCTCTTCCACAGATTGTTTTGCCATTCTCCACTGGATAGTCTCCAACCCCTGGGCTCAGGCAAATCCTCTCACCTCTACCTCCCAAGGTGCTAGAAGGACAGGCATGAGCCACCATGCCCAGCCAAGAAGCTGTAGTTTATATCCTTCTGAATTGAAATAATCATTTTTGTTATCCAGTAAGTTAACATATGAGGGGACCCCAGAAAAACGGATTATCTTTTACAGGGCAGTCCCCTTGTAGTACTGGCTTCCCCCACTAAGTAAATGTTCTAGAAACACATTGGCATTAAGGTACCAGCTAATGTTATTGTAAGAGGCTGCATGCTGCTTCAGTGATTTTTTTTTTTTTTTTTTGAGAGCCTTTCAACGCATTTGTCCATGATGAGTGATTTACAAGTGCACTTGCCCACACTGCTGAACTTTTTTTTCCCTGAGTTGGAATCTTACTCCATTGCCCAGGCTGGAGTGCAGTGGCACGCTTACAGCTACCCCAGCATCAACCTGCTGGGCTCCAGCAATGCTTCTGCCTCAGTCTTCCAAGCAGCTGGAACTGCAGGCGCACACTACCACGTCCAGCTAATTTTTGATTTATTGTATAGACGAGGTCTCACCAATTTCCCCAGGCTGGTGTCGAGCCCGCGGGTTCAGGCAACCCACTTGCCTCGGCCTCCCAAAGTGCTGGGATTACAGGCTGAGCCACCACGCCCAGCCTATTCAGCAGTTTTTGACCCAAAACAGCATGATCCCCACACCCTACCTTCCCTATTTACCTAATCTTGTCCTGAGCTACTTTTTTGTTTCCCTGGATGAAAAAAGTCATCAAAGGGAAACATTTTGCCCATGTGGAAGAGGTGAAACACAAAACAGCAGAAGCATTTAGAAGGCATCAAAGTTGCTAAGTTTAAAAACTGTTTTGAGCAGTGGAAAATGTCTCAGTAGGTGTGTTCATCAGAGAATACTTTAAAGGTAACTAAAATTTAAACATGAAAATAAATACACAGTTTTTTATAAATAAATTCTGGGGTTTTTTTGGGTCCCCTATTGTAAATACTTATGTCTTATTCCTGGAGTGTGTATTCTTGAATATCACCAGATGAAATAATGGCAGCGTTTATTCTTGTGTCATTATAGTATCTCTGTTGTAAGTTTTAATATCTATTGGGTCCCTCCTCATTTTTCTCTTTCATAATTTTCTTGGTGGCTTTTGGACATTTATTCTTCCACAGTAACTTGACAGTTTTATTCAGTTCATCTTGATTGTAATTACATTATATTTTTATGTTAATATTGGAAGAATGGATGCTCTTTTGACAGGCTTTTGAGATCTGTAAATAGGTCTTGATGACTACAGAGTATCCCCTTATATGGATATGTCATAACTGAATGAATTTCCAGTGTTTAAATGTTTATACTCTTCCAGGATTTCCATTAATATAGGCAGTGCTGTGGTAACTGCAGCTTTCTTATTCTGCCACAAAAAGAGGTGACGCTGTAAGTCTAACACTTCTCCCCACACTTGTTTGGTGTTACAGTTAACATATATTTGTACCTTATGTGGCCTATTTTTATTTCATTCTCAGACTTATTTAGAACCTCTGGTGACAGGCACAGCTTCTTTTAATGACATCCATCCACAAACAGAGGGTTGAAATGAGAGACTGACTCATAAAATCAGAAACCATGTGTTTTAAAGATTTGGCTAGTAGTATCTGTAGAATAAATTAAATTACTTAGAGGAAAGGATACAAGTTAAAGGATCAGTAAACATAAAAATAAGGAACTAAATGATAGTCTGTTGTGTTCCATAAGGTTTTTACAACAATATTGCTAAATTTATTAAGCTTTATTTAGCTAGGGAATAGACTAGTTAGTTAAAAGGGAGATTTCCATTCAGTATTCTAAAATGTGAAAATTAAATTATACTGCTTATTCATTGCTCTTTTTTAATGAATACATTCTGATCTGTCACAATGCATGTTTACCTAGGTAAAATAGCTTATAAGCAATTGAATTAACAAGAGAATTACAAGAGAATTATGTCATTCTAAGGTAGATACCTCCCAAATGATTTTCCAAGACAAAGCAAGGGGAGGTAGAATAGGAGTAGAACTGTAGCCTTCATCAGAAAAGTAAGAAACCATTTGATCTGTTATTGGCATCAGGAGCCCCGCTGGTTGTATTTTCAGAAAATTTAAAAGCTCCCTTCCCCAGAGAGGCAATGACAGCCCCCCACTCCCCGATTCTGAGCTGCCTTCACTGCGTTATGTGTGTCCACCAGCACTGTTCTGAGTACTGCTAGCACTTGCTTGCATTATATGGGTCTTGTATATATATTTTTCCCCACATGCTTGTTTGTTATATGGACATATTGTACAGTGGTGAGTCTCTGCCATGAAGCTGCCTGCCTGGGTAATTTATCACCCAGATACCACTTACTAATTTTTTTGGTAGGCTTTGGCTACAAAGTTATACAGGCTTTGCACGGTCTTTCCCTAAATCTGTTGTGCAGTCTTTCCCTAAATCTGTTTTCCTCAAAGCCCAATTATTTTGAGTGCACAGTTTTACTTTTCATTTTAGAAAAGCATATACATTGCTTTATGGAAAAACTACCTGTATAATAATTAATATTGGTGAGATCATCAACTTATTCTCTGTATCATTTTTAATTAGGCGCTCTTCGCTTTATGAGGCGGATAATTGGCCTTAAAGATGAATTTTATAATCGTTACATCACCAAGGGAAATCTTTTTGAGCCAGTTATAAATGCACTTCTGGATAATGGAACTCGGTACAATCTGTTGAATTCAGCTGTTATTGAGTTGTTTGAATTTATAAGAGTGGTAAGTTTATATTAAAGAACTGTTAGTAATTATATGTAAAAGAATCTTATGTAAAGAAGTAATCATATGTAAAAGTAAAATGATTATATATAAGCAAAGTGATTTCTTCATTCCCTATTTTCTCCTAAAATTATTCATCTTATGTGTTATAGAGTCTATTTCTGATAAACTAAAATTTTTAAAAATCACTTTTTGTTTTTATTTGCATGATTATAGTTTAGTAATATTAATGTTTTAAATTATGAAGTTTATAAGTGAAATTCAGTATAAACTTTTAACCCATATTTATTTGATTTTTTTTTAAGTTCCATTTTTATTGGCTTAATGTTTCAGGATCACCTTTAGCATATGTGGACATTTTGATCAAGTATGCCTTATTCATGTGATCTTTTAAGAAAAGGTGGGGTTTTTTAAATTGTAGAGGTAGTGATTGAAAAAATGAATAGAAAGACTGAAAGATAATTATTTTGGTAGACATTGATACAAGGTGCATAAAATGTAGGATGGAATCTAGAGTTTTAAGTTGAAGACACCAGGAAGTTAGATGGACTGCTCCAACTACCTTATTCTACAGATGAGGAAATTAAAACACCCAGAGAGCATTCATTTGGGGAGTAGCACATTCAGGGCTTAAAGCTATGTCCTGTCTCAGTTTTAGGCAACAAAAGATCTGTCATAAAAAGATTTGGAGAGAGCTCTATGTGAAGAACAGGAATAAGACAGATAGCTGTAAAATTAGTACAACAAATCTACCTCTTCTGCACTTAGACACACTGAAATAATTCCACTGAAGAAATGACTCTGTGGTTGAAAAGAACTTGAAAAAAAGAAAGTCAAGGCAAGAAATTCATTCCCTCGTTTTCTTTCTTTTTTTTTTCTTTTGAGTTGGAGTCTCACTCTGTTGCCCAGGCTGGAGTTCAGTGGTATGCTCACGGCTACCCCAGTGCTGACCTGCCGGGCTCCAGCATGCCTTCCACCTCAGCCTTCCAAGTACTGGAACTACAGTCACACACTACCACGCCCGGCTAATTTTTGATTTACTGTAGAGACGAGGTCTCACCAAGTTGCCCGGGCTGGTCTCAAACCCACAGGCTCCCAAAGTGCTGGGTACAGGCTGAGCCACCAAGCCCGGCCCCCTAGTTTTATTTCTTACAAAGCGCATTTCTTTTTTATGACATTCTCATATGAAGATCATTTGACAGACTGCATCATTTTTTCTAAGAGTGGCCAGTTGCCAAGTATATGATTTCTAAAAGGATAAAGAAGATAGAGGTATAGTCTTTAACCTTAGAAAAGATGGAAAACATGGTTAACTAGCTAACTAGGTTCACAGGGTGATCATCTAATAAATCAGAACTTTTTATTTTATTTACTTTTTTTTTTTTTTTAGTCGGAGTCTCTGTCACCCAGGCTGGAGTGCAGTGGCACACTCATGGCCGGTGCAACCTTGACCTGTTGGGCTCACGCAATCTTTCCACCTCAACCTTCCAAGTAGGTGGAACTACAGGCGTGCACCATCACACCCAACTAATTTTTTAGTTCGTTGTAGAAATGAGGTCTCACCAAGTTGCCCAGGCTAGTCTCGATCCTCTGGGCTCAGGCAATCCTCTCACCTTGGCCTTCCAAAGTGTTGGGATTACAGGCATGAGCCACCACACCCAACTTATTTTATTTTTTTAAGTAGGAGTCTTACTCTCCGCAGACTGAAGTGCAGTGGCACGCTCACAGCCACCGCAGCCTTGACCTGCTGGGCTCAGGTGATCCTTCCTCCTTAGCCTTCCAAATAGCTGTAACTACAGGCATGCCACACCATGCCTGGCTAAATTTTTGGATTTATTGTAGAGGCAAGATCTCTCCAAATTGCCCAGGCTGGTCTCAAACCCGTGGCCTCAGACAATCCTCTCGCCTCTGCCTCCCAAAGTGCTGGGATTACAGGCATGAGCCACTGTGCTTGGCCAATCAGAACATTTTATATTTTGATAAACTTTTTTTTTTAATGTACTAACTTTTCCATTTTTCTCCTTAAATTTTTGGTGATATACCAGCCAGGTGCAGTAGCTTACACCTGTCATCCCAGCACTTTGGGAGGCCGAGGCAGGAGGATGGCTTGAGCCCAGGAGTTTGAGACCAGCCTAGGCAATATAGACCTAGACCTTGTTTCAACAAGAAATTTTAAAAATTAGCCAGATGTGATGGCACGCACTAGTAGTCCCAGCTACTCAAGAGACTGGGGCAAAAGGATCACCTGAGTCCAGGTCTAGACTGCTGTGAGCCATGAGCCATGCAACTGCACTCTGGCCTGGGTGACAGAGTGAGACCTCAACACAAAAAATAAAAAATAAAAAATTTTGGTGAAATGCAGATAAAATTAACCATAGGGTTCATACCCTATCCCTATTAATCCCAAAACTTAATTTACCTTTTTGTCTGTATATAATACAGAATCATTTTACCTACGTTTCTAATTTTTCTTCTTTGTATATTTTTGATTGAGATGTCCAAGGAAATAAGTCTAAGTACTTAAAATCCTTAATGCAACCAGAGAAGTAGCCTTTGTAGTTCTTACTACTTAGTATTATGTATAAAGTCCTGCATTACAACTTTTATTGTTTTTTTAATGAGCCTTCTGTGCACCCATGCATTTGCAATGAGGATTTATAATTTAGACGTTATTACTATCAGTTAGATTATTTCACAAAGATTCATAGACTATGGGGACAGAAATGTTGAATTCTAGATAGTTTATCAGATCTGAATATGTAAAATAGTTGGAGGAATCTCTGCTTGCTGTTATTTAGATAAGACTAGTTCCATGTTTTTCTTCTTCTTTTTCCACATGTGGGAGCCAGTCTCTGATGCAGGAAAGGCTTGAGAGGGATCTCTTTGTCATCTAGCCTTTGCCACTTTTATATATGTGGCAGAGTTAGGTTCATTTGAAAACTTAACAAATGTGCCAGAAAGCAAGTCACCACAACTTTATCCCATTTTGATAGCAGTTAAATAGAAAGTCGTTAAATAGCACCTGTTTGTTGTTTTTCTTTGACTGATGTACATAATGCTATATATGTATGAGGTATATGTGAATATTTTTTACATGCATAGAATGTGTAATGAGCAAGTCAGGGTGACTGGAGTATTCATCACCTATTGAAAATACAATTTTAACATCTGCCCTCTAACTAGCTGTGTACTCTTGATTAAACCATCCAGCCTCTCTCAGAGCCTCAATTTTGTGTTTCTCTAAAATGGGGATAATGGAACCTTTTTTGAGAATTGTGAGGATCAAATGAAATTGTATGTCAAAGTGCTTTTTAAATTGTGCAATATAAATACAAAAAATAAACAGAAGATGTCAAGTAAATCCATTTACTTTTCAAATGTTCTTTATAGTCCCCCAAAAGGGCTCCAGTGAATTGCTTCTCCTTTTTCTCCAAGTTTTCTGTGGAATCCTGACTCATGTGTAAAGAAACTAGGACATTTTTTTTGGAAGGTGATTTTGAAAAACCTTTTTTTTGATCAGCTTTGGAACTACAAAAATTTATTTTGTTTTTATCCTAATAAGCTTTGTATTATATTTGAAATGTAAATTTTGTGCTTCTACAGGAAGATATCAAGTCTCTTACTGCACATATAGTTGAAAACTTCTATAAAGCACTTGAATCAATTGAATACGTTCAGACATTTAAAGGATTGAAGACTAAATATGAGCAAGAGAAAGACAGACAAAATCAGAAACTGAACAGGTATTGTTTAAATATATTGCATTTACAGCCTGCAAAATTGTGTCCAAAATTGTCTGTAGTTTAGATCTTACCTGTGAAAGTTACTGAGGAACTTAACTTTCTATCACGAGTTAGCACTAGATATAGGGTTGTGTTGTAGGAAGATAGGATGTCCTCCCTGTCCCCAGTCTTTTATATGATGAATCATTGGTGCATGTGGGCACTCAAAATGAAGTTTTAGTTTAATTTACAAAACCTTAAAATATTTTTCAGTGTTCTCTGGCTATATCTTCTATAATGACAGAGGAGATTTTGATATAAATTATGCTCAGTTAAAATTACTTCAGTTCCTCTTGGTTATACATATTCTTTCCTTCAGCTTAATCTGATCATAAACTTTAAATCATTACTCAATACTTGTGATATATTTCTTACAGTGTACCATCTATATTACGTAGTAACAGATTTCGAAGAGATGCAAAAGCTTTGGAAGAAGATGAAGAAATGTGGTTTAATGAAGATGAAGAGGAAGAAGGAAAAGCAGTTGTGGCACCAGTGGAAAAATCTAAGCCAGAAGATGATTTTCCAGATAGTTATGAGAAATTTATGGAGACTAAAAAAGGTATTAAATTTCTGAATTTTTGTACAGTATATTCTATTTAGTGCAGAAATTATTCAGTTGCTTATGAAAGTTTGTTCATAGTTTACAAAGCAAGAAAGACATGAGTTTTATACTGAATCGTGTCCTTTTAAAATTAATCACTTTTTCTGAATCTTTTTTGGGGAGTTCTTTTTATGTTCAAAATGTTTTTCTTGAAACTTGCCGTTTTGTGATGCCATTAATTTACTATTTAAAAATTGCATTATCGGCCTTTGCTTTGGTAAACTCTAGTGTGGCATATGGCTCTCTGAGCTATAGCCAGACTATGTTTCCTAGCTGTCCTGTGTTTTCCTATGTTTCCTCCTTTACCCTGGGGAGGTGAATCTCTTCTCTTTCTCTCTCTCCCTGTCCAACTTACTTTCTAAATAAACTATATTTTCCAAGCTTAAAAAAGAAAAAAAAAGAAATTGCATTATCTACTTAGTCTTCTGTGAATGGTCTTGGGTTTATTTCTATACTGAAATTCCCTATACTAGTAGAAACCATATAATTTATAGAAACCTTCTAAAAAACTCTGCCTCCTTGTATAGTTGAGGAAACTGAGCTCAAAGAAGGAACTTTGCTTTTTGAAATTTTAAAATTATTATAAAAGTTACATAAAGATAAGTTTCAAGAGAAGTGAAAAAGTAAAATTTCTCCCGATTTTCAAATATGCTTAACTTAGTATCTTTCAAAAGAACTAATCACTTGAATTCTATGGCCTGAGAAATTAACAGTTTTTGAATACTGCCCTGCATATATCATTTAAATGTGCAATGAAAATTTTTATCTTGAGACATAAGTCTTTCCTGAATTTATTATGTAAGTTTGGGGTTTTGAGTGTGACATTTTCTAAAGGCAGTTCTCATTTGAGAATTTCATTCATTTATTACATTTTCTTTGAAACTGTGTGTTCCCAATCTCACTCATTTTTCACTCCTTTTTTTCCTTTTTTTTTGAGTCAAAGTCTCACTCGGTAGTCCAGGCAGGAGTGCAGTGGCACGCTTATGGCCACCACATCCTCAACCTGCTGGGCTCAGGTGTCCCTTCCACCTCAGCCTTCCAAGTAGCTGGAACTATAGGCATGTGCCACCACACTCGGCTAATTTTTTTATTTATTGTAGAGCCGAGGTCTTACCAAGTTGCCCAGGCTAATCTTGAACCCCTGGGCTCAGGCAGTTCTTTTGCCTCCACTTCCCAAAGTGCTGGTATTACATGTGTGAACCACCATGCCAGGCCATTTCCCACTCATTAATGCAGTAAGTTGTATTTGCTTCAGCCTGGGGGAGCAAAAAACTTATTTAAAAAAACAAAGAAATAGACATATTCTTCTGCCTTTATTCATTATAGGTACTGCCCTGACTACTATCAAAAGAGGCAGTAAGGCCATATTTGGAGTACCATATCCAATGTAGAGTGCTATGCTGTTAAACATCATACATAGAAACAGTAACAACCAGCTGTTAAGGGGGACTGAACAAATGTCATAAAGAAATAGAAGAAGGAACCTGGAATATGTAGGTTATGAATAAGAGACTTATAGGCATGATCATTATCTTTAGGCATTTGAAATATTGACTAGTAGGATAAATTATTAGGTTTTTACTATAAGTAGAGAAGTATAGAGTTAGTGAGTGGAAGCTACAGAGAGACAATAAAAGCAAGAGTCAGACAGCTAATGAGTCCTCGGAAGTATACCCTAAACTCCACAATGTAGAACTCTAGCTCAAGATGGCTAATTTTGTTATATGATTTTTAAGGTCCTAACACTGAGATTTTTAAGAGTCTAGCTAATAAAGACTTATCACTAAACATATTGTGCTCTATTGTTTTAGCTCTTAGAAACAAAGCCTGTTAAACATTTTAAAATTATTATTCTTTTTAGATATTTTGACTTAGCAGGATTTATTGATATAGATTTTACTTTGGTTTTAGCAAAAGAAAGTGAAGACAAGGAAAACCTTCCCAAAAGGACATCTCCTGGTGGCTTCAAATTTACTTTCTCCCACTCTGCCAGTGCTGCTAATGGAACAAACAGTACAAACAGTAAATCAGTAGTGGCTCAGACACCACCAGCAAGTTCTAATGGGTCCTCTTCCAAAACTACAAACCTGGCTACATCAGTAACAGCCACCAAGGTATGTCAAACAGCACTACTCACAAAGTTTGTTTTTTTCATCTGTAAAATTATTGAATGGCCAGGTGCTCATGCCTGTAAGCCTAGTACTATGGGAGGCCAAGGTAGGAGGATTACTTGAGGCCAGGAGTTTAAAACCAGCCTGGGAAACATAGCAAGACCCTGTCTCTACCAAAATAAAAATTTAAAAACTGGGCAGGGGGGCACACACCTATAGTCCTAGCTACATAGGAGGCTGAAACAGGAGGTTCACTTGAGCCCAGGAGGTCTAGGCTGTAGTGGACCATGATCGTGCCACTCTACTCTGGCCTGGGTGACAGAGCAAGACCCTGCCTCAAAACAAAACAAAAAATTATATTTACTGAAGAAAATTTGTATAAACAAAACAGTTTCAAAGAAGGAAAAAATGTTGCGTACGTTGTCATCAGAGACCATGGCTACTAACATTTTATTGATTTTTCTTCAGGTCTTTGAGTTAACCTGGCACATAACTGAGATCCTTCTATAAACACAATTTTGTATCCTGCTTTTATTTACTGTAATCCCAACACTTTGGGAGGCCTAGGAAGGAGGGTTGCTTGAGGCCAGGAGTTTGAGACAAGCTTGAGCATTATAGCGAGACCCCCCCCATCTCTACAAAAAGTTTAAAAAATTAGTTGGGCCGGGCTCAGTGGCTCAGCCTATAATCCCATGCCTTGGGAGGCTGAGGTGAGTGGATTGCGAGCCTGCGGGTTCGAGACCCGCCTGGGCAGGCGAAACCTCATCTCTACAATAAATCAAAACAGCCTGGTATTGGTACAAAAACAGGCACATAGACTAATGGTACAAGAGATTCCAGAAGCAAAGCCTCAATTCCTCAACCCACTCATCTTTGACAAAAACTCCAACAACAACCACTGGGAAGAGGAGAACCTATTCAGTAAATGGTGCTGGGAAAACTGGCTGACCACATGCAGAAGATTGAAATAGGACACCTACCTATCTCAATCACAAAAATTAACTCTAAATGGATCAAAGACCTAAACGTAAAACCTCAAAGTATAAGAATCTTAGAAGCCGGGCTCGGTGACTCAGCCTGTAATTCTGCTCCTTGGGAGGCTGGGGTGAGTGGATTGCCTGAGCCTGTGAGTTGAGACCCACCTGGGGAACTTGGTGAGATCTCATCTCTACAATAAATCAAAAAATTAGCTGGGTGTGGTAACGCGTGCCTGTGGTTCCAGCTACTTGGAAGGCTGAGGTGGAAGGATAGCCGGAGCCCAGCAGGTTGAGGCTGCGGTGGCCGGGAGTGGCCACCGCACTCCAGTCTGGGCGACAGAGTGAGACTCCAACTCAAAAAAAAAAAAAAAAGAAAGAATCTTAGAAAATGCAGGAGATGCTCTTATGGAAATTGGAACTGGCAACCAATTCCTATTCAGAACCCCAAAGGCCAATATCTTAAGACATAAGATAGACAAGTGGGACCTCATCAAACTTATGAGCTTCCGCAAAGCAAAAGAAACCATCAAGAGAGCAGGGAGATAGCCCACAGAATTGGAAAAAATATTTGCCAACTGTATATCTGACAAAGGCCTAACATCTAGGATCTACAAGGAACTCAAACGCGCCAAAAGGAAAAAAACAGCCCTATTAAAAAGTTGGCAAAAGACATGAATAGACACTTCTCAAAAGAAGATGTACGGGCAGCCAACAGACACATGAAAAAAGTGCTCAGCCTCCCTCATCATCAGAGAAATGCAAATCAAGACCGCACTGCGATACCACCTAACCCCAGTAAGAATGGCCATCATTAATAAAACAAACAAAAACAGATGTCAGCGAGGATGTGGAGAAAAAGGTATGCTTCTACACTGCTGGTAGGAATGCAAACTAGTGCAACCTCTTTGGAAGACAGTGTGGCGATTTCTGAAAGAACTAGAAATTGACCTTCCGTATGACCCAGCCAATCCCCTATTGGGAATATACCCGGAGGAACTCAAATCATTCTACAAAAAGATACCTGCACATGTATGTTTGTTGCAGCTCTATTCACAATAGCAAAAACATGGAACCGACCATGTTGCTCATCGAAGCTGCAGTTGATAAAGAAAATGTGGTACATATACACAATGAAATATCATGCAGCCATAAAGGACAAATATATGGACTTCGCAGCAACTTGGATGGATTTGGAGTAGATCATACTCAGTGATCTATCACAGAAACAAAGAACAGAGTACCATATGTTCTCCTTCATAAGCGGAACTTGAACAATTATAATACTATAAGAAAGCATTTGGCATTAATAGGAAACTGTCAGGGCAGGGGGGTGGGATTGGCAGTTGAGGGAAACTGCTAGGGGATGGAGGGGCATACCTCATCAACAAGGGTACTTGCATAATCAATGTTTGTATACCTAACCCTGAATTGTACCCCATATCTTTATAATTAAAAAAAAAAATCAGTAATGGGCTCTGCTGAAACTCTCTAAAGCCCCAAGAATGTATGGTCCCTTAGTCTTTAAATAATTGCTTTCTTTTATGCCTTTATATGTAATGTTGATTATTGGCTAAGTCTTGTGAGCCAAAAATCCTATTATAAGCAAACAACAGAAACCAACTGGGAAGTATGCAACCCCAAGCTGTTCAGTCATTTTAACTTGAAAGAATGGCAGGATTGATGCAATCTGAATACTGGCTTATGTCAGCAACTGCTTGGGGTCTAAACTCTGATTAGAGCCGGGCTTGGTGGCTCAGCCTGTAATCCTGCACTTTGGGAGGCTGAGGTGAGTGGATTGCCTGAGCCCATGGGTTCAAGACCCGCCTAGGCAACTTGGCGAGACCTCATCTCTAAAATAAATCAAAAAAAAAAAAAAAAAAATCAGCAAGGTGTGGTAGCACGCGCCTGTAGTTCCAGCTACTTGGAAGGCTGAGGCAGAAGGATCACTGGAGCCCAGCAGGTCGAGGCTGCGGTGGCTGGGAGCGGCCACTGCACTCCAATCTGGGCGACAGAGTGAGACTCCAACTCAAAAAAAAATAAAAAATAAAAAAATAAACTCTGATTAGATACTAAATAATGGTCACATGTAATTACTATTAATCAATAGGCAGGTAAGACAATGCCTGTTTTCCTATAAATACTGAAATGAATTTGTGTTGCTTTGAACTAGCCCTGGTAAATACAGCAAACTTTTTTTCTGAATTCTGAATTCAGAATCAAGCTTTCTCCCAGTTTTCTGCTCTTGCATCTCATTGGCTGCAAAAGTAAGCAGTTGGTTGTTGTATCAGACTGTAACAGCAACAGAATGAGACCTCGACTCAATAATAAGAAATATGACAGAGGTGGAGAATTATTGGTATAAATCCTACTAGCCCCCAAATAGGAAAAATGTTAAGCTAAGCAGGAAGAGTTGCTGCAAGAGATGCTGGTTGGTGAGAGTATTAACTGAATACACATCTCACAACATCTAGATTTGGACAGCCAGAAAGTCTTAGAGAAATCTGATACACTTTTAAAATACCTTAATGGAAGCACTGGTTTCTGTATTTACAATGCAATACGCTCCAGAAATGTGTGGTTTATAAATGTTAAACAAAAAACTATTGATAAAAATGAACCACGAAGGTAGGGGGTGGCAGTGTTAAAGAAGATAAAGTAGCTTCCGACATTAACGCCCTTCAAAAACTAGTTTTCAGGCTGGGTGCAGAGGTTCATGCCTATAGTCCCAGCACTTTGGGAGGCCAAGGTGGGAGGATCTTTTGAGCCCAGTCCAAGACCAACCTGGACAACATAATGAGACTCTGTCTCTATTTTAAAACACAAATGTAACTTTCATTAGAAAAATGAGCAATAATAGGCTGGGTGCCTAATATAAATATAATCATGCCTATAATCCCAGCACTTTGGGAAGCTGAGAAGGGAGGACTGCTTGAGCCCGAGTTTGAAACCAGTTCCAGAAACATAGCAAGACCTTATCTCTACAAAAAATTGCTGGGTGTGGTGGTGCTTGCCAGTAGTCCTAGCTACTCAGGAGGCTGAGGCAGGACTGCCCAAGCCCAGAAGGCCAAAGCCGTGGTGGGCTGTGATTGTGCCACTGCACTCCAGTTTGGGCAAGAGATCCTGATTCAAAAACAAAAATTAGTAATATTTACAATAGGAGATACTTAAATATTCTGAATGTTGATTTCCTTAATAAGTTGTATCTTTAAAATCACCTCTCGTAAGTTTCAGTTAGAGACAATATTGTTACCCGGTTAAAATACTTTTCTCTTGTTTACAGCAATTTTATGAAAGAATATTTGGGATTAAAAAATAAAGGCACTTGAAGCTTATTAAGGACTGCCAAAAATCTACTTTTATTTTTGTACTTTATAAATAAAAAGCAATTGATAACATTTTCCTAGACAGCTAACTTCAATGACCATATTTTCAGGAACTACCAAAAAACTTCAAGTATGTTATCTGTAAAGAATAGATTTTTATTGCCGAATGTTTTTGCTTAATATACAAAATTTCTACCTAATATATTAAGTACACTTTTGCTTATATTTTGTAAACTATAGTTAACTCTTGGACCATCTAAAGTAAACTATCTTTATTTCATTAGTAAAAATGACTAATGCTAAAAGCTTCATGCAGATGTGACATTTTAAATACCTAACTTCCTTAACATAAGGTAAAATAGTCTTAGGCAGGCCACCACTGAGAATTCTTTTTAACGTTCATGGTAATACACAGGTGTATTCACAGTCAGTATTAGTATATGACCAAGTTCATTAATGAGAAGTCAAAATCAAAGTTAAATTTAAGAATAGCCGGGCACAGTGACTCAAGCCTGTAATCCCAGCACTTTGAGAGGCCGAGGCAAGAGAATTGCCTGAGTCTAGGCGCTCAAGATCAGTCTGGGCACTTGGTAAGACTTTGTCTCTACAAGAAATTAAAAAAAAAAAAAAAAAGCCCAGCATAGTGGCACACGCCTATAGTTTCAGCTACTTGGAAGACTGAGGCGGAAGGACCGCCTGAGCCCAGTAGGTCGAGGCTGCAGTGGCCATGAGTGTGCCACTGCACTTCAGCCTAGGTGACAGAGTGAGACTCCAACTCCAAAAAAAAAAGAACAAATATGCCTTTGAAAAATTTATGACATTTATTTACTTCTGGACAAGAAAGTGGGAAGAGCCATCAGTATAGTCTCTTTTAAATTCAGTCTCCATCCTTAAAATTGCCTAAGCGTTCTCAGAACACAGAAAAAATAAATCCGAATGTGCAATAGTTTAATAACTTATATGACCCATTAGGATCTTTTAATGGAATGTTTTTAAACCAAGGCATAATTCACCACAAAGATAATTCAGAAAAAGCAAACAAAATTTTGAATGGTATAGTGACCTGGACAAAGCTGAGCATCAAATAGTGATACTCATAATAATCAGCACATGCAGTAGTTTGAGAAATTAAATCCTGTGCTATATGCTCTTAAGTATTTTCTCAGACATGATACATCTTTAAATGTTTCTATCAATCATATTCATTTTCCCACATAAATTAAGTTTTACTTAAAATTAGAAGAGTTCTTTTTTCTCCAGATTCCCATGCTTATCAGTGCAAAGTAAAATGTAACAATCTCAGTAGAAATGATTTATTATGATGTTATTTTAGAAAGGTTTATTCTCAAAACGTCCAAAATGTATTTAAAAGATGTCCAAGTCGTGAGAATGATCAACTTCAATGGCTTCCTCTGCATCCAACTTGGCTTCTCCATGTCCTTCCTGTGACTCATCAAGAGAGGCCAGGGCCTCATTTGTGTCACTTGCAAAAGTTTCTCGTGATGTATCATCATCTTCTTGAAAATTTAGACTTTTAATAGCTTGTTTCATCTTCTTCCCCAACACTTGTGTTCTCCTCTTCCTAGCAGCTTTTTTATTTTCATATTCCTTTTGATTTTCAACGTAGAAAATGTCCTATAATAAAGGAACAACTTCAGTAAATAAGAGGTACCATTCACTAAAAACTTTTACAAGACAGGTCCATTATAATCACTATTTCCATAAAAAAATAAGCAAATATTATTACATTCATTATTAGACAGAGTCCAAGATATTAAATAAGTCCTCAGTGCAAGCAAAGACTGAAGCTGACTCATGCTCAACCCAGTGTTAGGCCAAGGGCCCACCGTAACATATCATCCCTATAGCTAAAGTGAAAAGATACAGCAGAAAAATCGTGTTTATGGTTTAAATAAAATACAATTTATCACATAACAAAACAGATATCTTTGGATTAAAAACTTACTAACCCCTGGGCACCGTGGCTCATGCCTATAATCCTAGCACTTTGGGAGGCTGAGGTGAGAGGACTGCCAGAGTCCATGGGTTTGAGATTACTCTGGGCAACTTGGGGAGACCTCATCTCTACAATAAATCAAAAAATTAGCTGGCCGTGGTGGTGCATGTCTGTGGTTCCAGCTACTTGGAAGGCTGAGGTGGAAGGATCACCTGAGCCCAGCAGATCAAGGATGTGGTGGCCATGAGCGCACCATTGCACTCTAGCCTGGGTGACGGAGTGAGACTCTGACTTAAAAACAAACAAAAAAACTTACTAACTTTGAAATGTCATAACAATATGTGATCACTCATGCTGAGAAACAGAGCCATGCCTGAACTATGTGAAAAAGAATAAGCACATCATCTATCCAATGCAAGAAAAAATTCAGCACCTGAAAATATTACTGCAATCAACATGTTAGAATATATATCTCTGTCAAAAACATTTATCACAAGCATAGAAGTACTACAGTCAGCACTAGAATACACATTCTAGGATGCCAGAAAAGGGACTTTATGGGAAACTTTATGGGAGTCTGTTGTGTACATAGGTGTTTAGCAGTATTTGTGGCCTACCTACTGCTTGCCTGAGTAAAACATACCCACCCCACCCCTAAATGTGACACCCAAAAATGTCCCCAGATATTGCCAAATGTCCTCTGAGGGGCAAAATCACCAGAAAATAAGAACTGCTGTAGAACATACACTTTTATGAAAGTACCATGTAAACATTAAAAAACATAAAATAACCTCTGGGAACCTTAACATAGATAGGCAAAAGGAGTTATAGAAGATACAAAAGAAAAAAATAGGTCAGGGATTTAAGGAGAAAACCAAAATGACTATACAGGTTAAGTATCCCTTATCAGAAATGCTTGAGACCAGAAGTGTTTTGGATTTCTAATTTTTTCAGATTTTGGAATTATCTGTATATACACAATGAGATATCTTGGGGATAGGACCCAAGTCTAAACATGAAACTCATTTACGTTTTTCTTTTTGAGTCAGGGTCTCACTCTGTCACCCAGGCTGGAGTGCAGTGCCATGATCATTGCTCACTGCAGCCTTGACCTCCTGGATTCAGGCAATTCTTTCACCTCAGCCTCCTGAGTAGCTGGGACTACAGGTGTGTGCCACCAAGCCCAGCTAATTTTTTGATTTTTTGTAGAGTCAAGGTCTCACTATGTTGCCAGGTTGGTCTTGAACTCCTGGGCTGAAGTGATCTTCCCGCATTGGCCTCCCCCAAAGTGCTGGGATTACAGTTGTGAGCCACTGAGCCCAGCCCATTTATGTTTCCTATAGACATACTCTGAATATAATTTTATACAATATTTTATACAATTTTGTGCATGAAACAAAGTTTGTGCTAAGTATTTTTATGTGGAATTTTCTACTTGTGGCATCACGCTGGTGCTCAAAAAGTTTCCAATTTTGGAGCATTCTGGATTTCTGATTTTCAGATTGAGGATGGTCAACCAGTACTATCAAAGAGAAGGTTCAAAGGCTTAAAAAAGGACACATATCTGAGACTCTATTATATTCTGGGAAGGGAGCCCTAAATCTGTAGCCAAGTCATTCCTATTATATTCTTTAAAGTATATAAAGTGCAAATCCCTTCGTTTGTAAAAACAAAAAACACTATGGAAAATGGTGACATAAAAAAGACCCTCTCCTAAAATTTATGCTAAGTGGCCTATAAGCATTACACAGAATTAGCAGGAAGGAATAAGAAACTGTAAAGTATAATCTCTGCTACCATTCAACAGTTGTGTTCCTTTTTTTTTGAGTCAGGGTCTCACTCTGTTGTCCAGGTTGGAGTGCAGTGGCACAATCATGGCTCACCACAACAGTTGCGTTCCTAAGGAAACTTACATTGTTGAAAATCATGTTATCAAAACCATTTTCTAGGCTGGGTTCAGTTCTTTCCCAGAACTTTGAGAGGCTGAGGTGGGAGGACCACTTTAAGCCAGGAGTTCAAGACTAGTGTGAACAATATAGTGAGACCTTGTCTCTACAAAAAAAAAAAAATCAAAAAAATTAGCTGGGCATTGTGGCACACACCTGTAGTACCAGTTACTTGAGAGGCTAAGGCAGAATTGCCTAGAGCCAAGGAGGTCAAGGCTGCGGTGAGCTGTGATTGTGCCACTGCACTCCAGTGTGGGCAACAGAGTGAGACTTCAACTCAAAACAAACAAACAAAATAAAATCGTTATTTCAATGAGGGGAAAAAAACAGTTACTACAGATTTCAGATGTGCAGTATTGGTAACATTTCCTATAGGAATTTTAATGTAACAAACTTAAACAACTGAAAGTGAACAGCCAGGAAACTTACGGAGAAATAAACACTACTAAACAGATGCAAAATATGTTCACATGGAATATCAGCTCAATATAAGTGACTTTTACTTATCTGTCATCAATAACATTATAGTCAGAATGGCTAAAACACACATTCCTATTACCTTTATCACCTACTGCTATAATAAAGAACATACAGACTACTCAAATACAGCAGCTGTGTTGGATGTGCACCAGCTCTTTCCCATGCGAGAGGTTAGTTCTCAATCTTGGTCATAAATGCTGAGTGCAAATCATATTCTCTGATTAACTAACTAAAGTATGTCAAATTTTTTAAAGCTGTGAAAAACCTATACTATAGAAGAATCTCCAAACAAGACATTCCAAACACGAAAATGATTAAGAATACTAAATACAAAAATGATTGAGAATACTAAAGTGCCTACAACTTTCATTTTATAAGAAATACGGGAGACAGAAGAATAAATGAAACAAAGCTACGAAGAAACAATCACCAGAATAATAATACAATAACCTAACATTTTATAAGATAACTACCTCAGCTGGTCACAGTGTTTCACACCTGAAATCCCAACACTTTGGGATGCCCAGGTGGGAGAACGGCTTGAGCCCAGGAGTTGGAGACCAGCCTAGGCAATATAGCAAGACTTCAACTCTACAAAAAAATAAAAAAACTAGCTGGGTGTGGTAGTGCATGCCTGTAGTCTCAACTACTCAGGAGGCTGAGGTAGAAGGATCACCTGAGTCCAGAAGGCCAAGGCTGTGATGAGCCATAAACATGCCACTGCGCTCCAGCCTGGGTGACAGAGTCGAGACCTCAGCTCAAACAACAACAAATCAAACAGAAAAAGATAACCATCTTGAACTCTTCAAAAGGTCTAAATCATAAAAGCCCAGGTTACCTGGCGAGATGTCATCTCTTACAATAAAATAAAAAATAGCTGGGCGCACGCATCTATAGTTCTGGCTACTCAGAAGACTGAGGTGGAAGGATCTCTGGAGCCCAGAAGGTCAATGCTAGGGTGGCTGTGAGCATGCGTGCCACTGCACTGCAGTCTGGGTGAAGGAGTGAGACTCCAACTCAAAAAAAATAAAATAAAAAAAAAGAAAAGAAAAGAAAAAAGGAGCAAGGTGTGGTGGTGCAAGGAGGCTGAGATGGGAAGAACACTTGAACCCAGGAGTTCAAGGTTACAATGAACTATGATTGAGCCACTGTCCACCAGACTGCCCTTCAGACAGAGTGAGACCTTGTCTCCAAAAGAAACAGATGGATAGATAGATAAACAAACAGCATCAAAGCAGATAGCAAATAGAATGTGTTGGGGAGATATAAAATATATTCTTGGAACAATTCACGAAACTAGGATAAGATCTAGATACTGGATGATACTATGAAATTTTTATTTTTCTTACAAATAATAACGGGTCCAGTGGTTATATAAGACATCATCCACATTAGTGGGAGATGCTTGCTGAAATGATTATGATTCAGTATCATGTTTTTGCCATTATTTCCAAATGGGACAAAAAAAACTATATAGGTAAAGTAAGGATGTCAAAATACTAACAACCATTGAACCTAGGTAGAGGATATATGGATATAAATATATATTCAATTATTCTTTTTCTATCCTGTATGTTTGAAAAGTTTTATTAGTTTTAGGAAAATAGAAAAAAATAATTATGTGCTAAGGGTCCTAAAAAATTACCATAAAAATAAAAGAAATCTTGTTTTGGCTCTAAGGGAAAGAAAAAGAGGAGGCAAGGCTTTAGAAAAGGCCTAAGTTTTACCTGAAATGAGGCAATGACAAAACTAGTCCATTAAGGCAGAACAGATGATAGAGAGTCACAGAAAATGAAGCAGAGGCTGTATGGAAGTCAAATTATGATGGATCCTAAAAGCGGAGAACATTATCATTACCTTAATTTGTTCCTCGCTGATACTAGGAGTGTTTTTCAAGAGATTCAGAAAAACTCCACCTGGTGTTCTTCTTCGACTACCATTCTACAAAAAGGAATAGAAAAATTAGACTGCACAGAGTCTTCTCATGAATGGCCATGTCATCTTTTAGTAGAGACACACCTAAAGAGATAGACAGAATTACCAGATTTGAGGTCCAGTCATGATTCTAACTCTCATGAAACGGGTAACATGAGGACATCACCAAGATCATGAGTTTTAGTTTCTTCATCTATAAAATGAAGGCCAAAAGTGATCTTTTGTCTTTCTCAACTTCAAAATTCTATGATTTATAAAATCTACCTCGTAACCAAAAGTAACAGGACCCTCAGCTTAAATGACTGAAAAAAATGATGAGATTTTCTGCTTTTATATGCCATTTGGCCAAATCAGTGAATATTCTATTAGATATTGAAACATAGCATAAAGCCTCAATAATTAAGGCAGTACGATACTGAAATAAAACTGGAGTGATCAATAGAGCAGAACAGAAAACTCAGGAAAAAAGGCCAAATACACTTGGGAATTTAGTCTTTGATATAAATACAAATACCATCTCAAACCAGAGACAGTAAACAGACTACTGAATAACTGATGTTGGAGCTATTGGGTAGTCATCAATATGCATGTTTATTGCAGTATTACTCACAACAGCAAAAACATGGAACCAAACTTGCTGCCCATCGAAAGTAGACCGAGCTGGGCTCGGTGGCTCAGCCTGTAATCCCGTGCCTTGGGAGGCTGAGGTGAGTGGACTGCTTGAGCCCGCGGGTTCGAGACCTGCCTGGGCAGGCGAAACCTCATCTCTACAATAAATCAAAAAAAAATTAGCCGGGCGTAGTAGTGCACGCCTGTAGTTCCGGCTACTTGGAAGGCTGAGGTGGAAGGATCGCCGGAGCCCAGCAAGTCGAGGCTGCGGTGGCCGGAAGCGGCCACTGCACTCCAGTCTGGGCGACGGAGTGAGACGCCAACTCAAAAAAAAAAACAAAAAACAAACAAACAAAAAAAGAAAGTAGACCGGATTTTAAAAATGTCATACGGCTGGGCACGGTGGCTCACACCTATAATCCCAGCACTTTGGGAGGCTGAGGTGAGAGGACTGTCTGAGCCCACAGGTTCAAGACCAGCCCATGTAGAGATTAGGGTGGAGAGCAGTCTTGCAAGGACAGGGTCAGAGCCTGCCTTGATTTAAAATTTTGTCCATTATGGGTTTTTTGCATTAATTTTGATTTTTGAAACTGCTGCATTAAAATATTATGTATTTTGACTACTGAGTTTTTTTGGCACCCCCTCAAATTTTGCACCCAAACCACTCACTTCACACTAGCTCTGGCCCTGTCAGGCCCTGTCAGCTCTGGCCCTGACAGTGGTTGTTACTTCTGCCGGGTCTGTTATCCTTGCAGCACCCACTACTTTACCTTCCCGTCTGTTCAAGCAACGCCTTCTTAATAATGTCTCTATCCTGACCACTCTTAATTTAAACTACAATGTCCTCCTTTCCTCTACTTTCCTATACTTCCACCTGATCTACTTCTTTTCTTACTTGAAGTTATTATATTTATTGCTTATAGACTGCCTTATTACCCCCAATACTTCCTATTACCCCCAAGGAGCAAAGCTCCCTGTTGTGGAGGCACTCAGTAACTGTTCAAAGCACACGTTACTGTTCGTTAACATGGCAGACACTAAGTAACTGTTCAAGGAGAGAATATATCAAAACAAAGTGAATTTAAGTTAGGCACAGGGTCTCACGCCTGAAATCCCAACACTATGGGAGGCTGAGGTGGGAGAACTGAGCCCAGGAGTTGGAGACCAGCCTAGGAAACATACTGAGACCTCATCTCTACAAAAAAAATTAAAAAATTAGCCAGGCATGGTGGCATGTGCCTGTAGTTTCCACTACTTAGGAGGCTGAAGCAGAAGATCGCCTGAGCCCAGGAGGTCGAGGCTGTGGTGAGCTGACTGCACCACTGCACTCCAGCCTGGGTGACAGAGTGAGAAAAAAGAAAGGGAATTTGGACTTGCATCTTCTAAACATTCATTTGTATTAGCTGACTGGAATGTGAAGTTTAATTTATTACAGTAGTAAAATACTGATGAAATCCATAACTTTGTGTTCAACTAAATGAAAATCAGAATTCTTCAACAATGACACAAACAAGGATGCCAGTGCATTCATAATTATTATAATTTGTGTTGTTAACTCCTGTTTTTACTTCCGTAATTTACATTCACAGACTAGTTCCTTAGCCAATGCTATCAGTTCTACTTGTTTCTTTTCTCTCCATGCAAAGCGTAATACTGATCTCTCTTGTGATCTTATTGTCCCATTCATGAATAACAAAAAGGAAGTCATGCAAACATTCATTCTCACTCCATGCTAAAAGCTAAATTAAATGAGATCTGCAAAACCCTTCTATAAAATAATTGCCACTGCTCATGACCTAGGAGCTCTTGATGTCACAGTAAAGTGTTCATTAATATGTTTTTCCCTCAGCCAGGCGTGGTAGCACATCACTGTAGTTCCGGCTACTTGGAAGGCTGAGGCGGAAGGATCGCCGGAGCCCAGCAAGTCGAGGCTGCAGTGGCCAGGAGCAGCCACTGCACTCCAGTCTGGGCGACAGAGTGAGACTCCAATTCAAAAAAAAAAAAAATATGTTTTTCCCACTACTGCTCCCCCATTCCAGGACTGTGTTCAGAATTTTTTCCCCCTTCCACTCCCATCATCCATTAAGTTTGTTTGTTTATTTTATAGAGAACAGATCTTCCCTATGTTGCCCAGGCAGTCTCAAACTCCTGGAATCAAGCAATCTTCCCACCTTGCTTGGCCTTCCAAAGTGCTAGGATTACAGGTGTGAGTCACAGAAATACTGTATATCTATCTGTGCTTTAAACATAATAAAAAACTTTTTTACCCTCCTTTTCAAGAATGTATGAACTAATGAGCTAAAAACACTGCAAGTTAGTACTGGGCACTGTGATTAGTACTTTACATGCATCGTCTTCTCTAAACCCTACAACACAAAATGACTCCACATTTTACAACTGAGGAGAATGAGGTTCCAATGAGTCAAATAATTTAGCCAAATTTCAGTTAATAAGCTGCACAGCTAAAACTCAAAAAGGGTAACCAAACTCCAAAACCCATATTCTCAAAACCTGAGCTTCCAGGTTCCCCAAGGCTCTGCTGTCTCAAAATTTCAGTCCCTGGTACCCCACATCTTAAAAAAAAAAAAAATTTCATTCCCTACCTTTAATGAGTTGAGTAAGAGATGTGTTGGTGACTACACACTAACAGGCTATAATTTATCTATTTTTTTTTTTGTAAGAGAAGCATTAATTGCAAAAGCAACTGTACTGAATTTTTAAATTCAGTCTTTATTGTTGATACAGTTTTTTTTGTTGTTGTTGTTTTGTTTTTGAGTTGGAGTTTCACTCTGTCACTGGAGTCAGTGGCCGGCAGCCTCGACTTGCTGGGTTCCGCCTCAGCCTTCCAAGTAGCTGGAACTACAGGCGCGCACTACCATGCCTGTCTAATTTTTTGATTTACTGTAGAGATGAGGTCTCGCCAAGTTGCCCAGGCGGGTCTTGAACCCGCGGGCTCAGGCAACCCACTCACCTCAGCCTCCCAAGGCACGCGATTACAGGCTGAGCTACCGAGCCCGGCTGATACAGTTTTTTTAAACCTTGAACATTCTGTAATAATGCATGATAAATAAGAGGTCCAAAAGAGGTAAGTTAAATTTGCTAAAAGAAAAAAAATCCACAAAGCCATATGATAAACAATATAAAAGCAAAACCAGCAAAGCAGTCTTACCATTATAAAGAGGCCACCATTTTGTTCAACTTCAGCAGTTTCCATCAGAAGTTCAATTGCCTTTTTGTTCCCAATAATCCTCACTACTCGAGCTATCAGATCTTTCTTTGGTTCCTGTAACCTGGTAAGGAACAAATAAACACAATTAACCAATTTATTTGTGGCACAAAGTTGAAGAAATCTGCCTTAGTCTCCAGTTTTATCCCCAACTAGAATAAAAATCTGATTCTAGTAGTATTTGCTCTTCTAAATTTTCAATTTTTAACCTTGAAATCACTGATATGTAAACATTACTAATATTAGGTCACACAGGAGATGGTAACCTCAAGTTTCCATCTCAAGTCTCATACCTGGCTTCTGAATTATTTGCCTTATTGAATTATGGCAGATTTCAAAATAAATGTGCACATATAGCAAGGTGAATGCAATTCTAAATGTAAGAGATAAAAACAATCTACTCCAGCCGGGCTTGGTGGCTCAGCCTGTAATCCCACGCCTTGGGAGGCTGAGGTGAGTGGATTGCCTGAGCCCGCGGGTTTGAGACCCGCCTGGGCAACTTGGCGAGATCTCATCCCCACAATAAATGAAAAATTAGCCGGATGTGGTAGCGCGCGCCTGTAGTTCCAGCTACTTGGAAGGCTGAGGCGGAAGGATCGCCGGAGCCCAGCAGGTCGAGGCTGCGGTGGCCGGGAGCAGCCACTGCACTCCAGTGTGGGCGACGGAGTGCGACTCCAACTCAAAAAAAAAAAAAAAAAAAAATTAAAAAATTAGCTGGGTGTGGTGGCGCGTGCCTACAGTCCCAACCACTTGGAAGGCTTAGGTGGAAGGACTACATCAGCCCAGCAGATGGAGACTGTGGTGAGCTGTGATCCCACTGCACTCCATCCTGGATGACAGAGTGAGACTCTGACTCAAAAACAAAATGAAACAAAACAAAACAAGACATACACTATGCTTTCAATTATTATACCTAAAAGCTAGCTCTCCTAACTGGAGATGTCTGGGGGCTTTAGAACGGATACTTGCTTCATAGGCTCCCTGCTTCAAAACAAAGAATAGAAATTATTATGGTTTATCGCAAGGACAATACTAAGAACCTTGTATGTACTATGTCAGTTAATTTCTCAACAATGTTATGAGGTAGGAACTATTATTTTCATTTTGCCACTAAGAGGTTAGAAACACAAGTAGCTTAACTATCTCTTCTAATGTCAGCCTACACACTCAAGAGATGAAAGAGAAATCAGCAGTGCAGAAGCCTTACCAGTTCCTTAATCAGACCCGCAAAGAGCACTAGACTAGGAACACAAGGACTAGATTTTAGCTCCAGATCTGACACCAATCAAATCTGTGACCTTGGGCAAGCCACATAACTAATGGGCCTTGATTTTCTTATGTATAAGGTGAAAGTTTTGGTTTATAAAATCTCCATGTTCTTCTACAGTAAACTTCCCCAGTATTTTAAAAATCCAGGCGGGGCTCGGTGGCCAGCCTATAATCCCAGCACTTTGGGAGGCCGAGGCAAGTGGATTACCTGAGCCTGCGGGTTCGAGACCAACTCCAGCAACTTGGTGAGACCTCATCTCTACAATAAAACAAAAATTAGCCGGGTGTGGTAGCATGCGCCTATAGTTCCAGCTACTTGGAAGGCTGAGACAGAAGGATCGCCTGAGCCCAGCAGATGGAGGCTGTGGTGGCCATGATCATGTCACTGTACTGCAGCCTGGGTCACAGAGTGAGACTCCAACTCAAAAAAAAAAAAAAAAAAAATCAAGTACAGGTGTTTGGATAGGCTTGCCTGGAAGTAAATACTTGTTTTCCTACCAGCCATATTACTCTTGAACCACATCTCCTTTCAAATTTGTAACACTACTCATTAGTGACTTAGAGCTAATAAAAACAGTACTTTAAAATATGAAGTTGTTAAAAATATGTGAATTGCAAATTTATCATACACAACCAATTCTACTCCTAGGTATTTACTCAAAAGAAATAAAAATATATGTTTAAAGATCTAGATACAAAGGTTAATAACAGCATTATTCATAATAGTCAAAGAGTAGAATATTCATTCAATGTGGATATATGCATACACACAATGAAAAGGAATTAGTTATTAATTCTTGCTACACGAGTCACTCTCATAAACATTCACTAAGTGAGAGAAGCTAGGAACAAGACCACACACTGTACGGCACCTTTTTTTTTTTTTTTTTTAAGTCAAGGTCTCACTCTGTAATCTAGATTGGAATACAGTGGCACAATCAAGGCTCATCACAGCCTCGACCACCTAGGCTCAGGCGATCCTTCTGTTCAGCTTCCCATGTAGCTGGGACTATAGGTGAGCATCACCACACCTCGCTAATTTTATTTTTTTGAAGAGATGAGGTCTCGCTATGTTGCCCAGACTTCTCTCAAACACCTGGCCTCAAGCAATCTCCTGGCCTTAGCCTCCCAAAGTGCTAGGATTATAGGCATAAGCCACCGCACTTGGCTGTATGACGCCATTTATATAAAATATCCAGAAAGTGCAAATACAAACAGAAAAATTAGCCGTTGTCTAGGATGAGAACAGGGATTAGCATATAAATGTGAAGGATTTTACTGGGTGATGAAAATGTTTTAAAAGTGATGATTATGACTGGGCAGTGGCTCACAACTGTTATCCTAGCACTCTGGGAGACAAGGTGAGGGAACTGTCTGAGCCCAGATGTTTGAGACCAGTCTGGACAACATAGTGAGACCTTGTCACTACAGTAAATCAAAAAATTAGCCAGGCGTGGTAGAGCTTGAGGCTGCAGTGACTGTAAATGTGCCACTGCACTCCAGCCTGGGTGACAGAGCAAGACTCTGACTCAAAAAAAAAAAAAAAAGTGATGGTGGTACAACTTGGTAAATTTACTAAAAAAATTAACACTAGAAATGGGTGAATATAATAATCTGTAAAATACACCTCGAAGTTTTTTTAAAAAGTCACAAGTGCCTAAAAAACTTAAAAAATTACTTTAAAGGATATGTTTTATTTAAAGAGCTCTATAGCACTAAATGCAAAGAGTTTCTTAAGAGTTCTGAAAAGTCTGTAAAAATTATTCTATCAGGCCTGTTAATATTTAAGAAAACAGGCTGGGTGCGGCGGCTCATGCCTGTAATCCCAGCACTTTGGGAGGTTGAGGCAGGTTTGCTTGAGCCCAGGAGTTGGGGACCAGCTACATGGGAAGCTGAACAGAAGGATCGCCTGAGCCTAGGTGGTCGAGGCTGTGATGAGCCTTGATTGTGCCACTGTATTCCAATCTAGATTACAGAGTGAGACCTTGACTTAAAAAAA
>CAUYQG010134264.1:0-22519 GCA_963574415.1 Tarsius wallacei | reverse complement strand
GAGTCGGAGTCTCACTCTGTCGCCCAGACTGGAGTGCAGTGGCCGCTCCCGGCCACCGCAGCCTCGACCTGCTGGGCTCCGGCAATCCTTCCGCCTCAGCCTTCCAAGTAGCTGGAACTACAGGCGCGCGCTACCATGCCCGGCTAATTTTGTGATTTATTGTAGAGATGAGGTCTCGCTTGCCCAGGCGGGTCTCGAACCCGCGGGCTCAGGCAATCCACTCACCTCAGCCTCCCAAAGGCGCGGGATTACAGGCTGAGCCACCGAGCCCGGCACTTCCCCTATTCTTTAACAATACCATCCTCCCTCCACAGAAGAGGTGGCTTCCATGGCTCAGAACAGATGGAAAGCCTTCTGAGAAACAGATGGAAACTATTTCAAGGCAAAATGAAATGTGCTAAAAAATAAATAAAGTAATAAATAAATCTAATTCTTCCACAAAATTCGTAGGCAGTAACAGACATAACACAAGGAACAAGAAACAGGGAGGCACAGACACACACTACACTGAGGTCCGTCTCCTCTCCTCCTGCTCCACCGCCTGAGGGCCTGGCAACTGTGGCTCTGCTGACCACCGGCTCAGCACCGCCTGCACTCTGCAGCACTCCTGGGCCTTGGGGTAGCAGTGGGAAGGTCTGTCACCAGGGAAATGCAGCTTTGGTCAGAGAGAGAACAAATACGATCAGCAGAAGCCATGAAGCTTCGCTATCTCCTTTCCTAAGGAACTCTAAACACCTAAAGCCTCAAGCCCTCCATGCAAGAAACCTACACCCAGAAACTGGAAATCTGATTGCATTTCACTGCATCTGGTTCCAAGGCAACATTTCTCCTAGCACTCCTACTTGAAAGATAAAAAGCATGGGGATTCAGGAGTGTGTTTTTAATAATACCCTTCCTTCTTTGATCATACAAAAAAAATAACACCTGACTTTCAAAGATGAGGGTTCTGAGATCAGTTCAGTACCTAATTTCCACTCTATCCATTTCGAATGCCAGTGCCCAAGGTAAGGGAAACCAGCTTTTGGAAGAGGAAGTGAAGGAGGCAGTTTTTCTTCCCAGAAGACCTTGGGTTACACTGATCGTCACTTGGGATTGCATGAAAGTTCCTGCTGTAATGGCACAGACACACAGGAAAGAGAAAAAAGGAGGCGTCTAACCACCAGGAAGAGTAACATCCCTCCAAAGGCAGTGAGGTCTCCAGCCTAGGTGGTGACCAAGAAGAACCAGCAGGCAGGAATGTGGCAGTGGTGAGGGCTGGACAGAGCTTCCCAGCCAAGAGACTGGGTTCCTTCATGGACAATGTGCTTTTCCCTCTTCTGGCACCTCAGAAAGGAAAGCGAGTGGGCTCCACGAGATGCATTGGCAACAGAGCCTCCGGGAGAGGAGAGAGCAACAATGGGAATGAGAAACCTTGGACCAAGCAGATCCATGTCTAGAAGACCACACCCTCCTTCCAGCCTCATGCCTGGCAGGTACCCTCCAGAGGGATTTTCCTGGAGTCCGAAGCAAGGAGAGCATGAGTCAGGGAGCACAGAACAGGGGCACAACACCACCACCTGCAGAAGCCAAGAAGGAGAAGAGCTGTGTGGGTCAATGGTCAGGCACGCGACGGCTGGGGGTGGGAGCCTCTCGCTGTACTTCCAGCTCCTGCCCAGCCCAAACAGCGCCACCAGCTGGCAGCCTTGTCAGCCAGCAACACAGCCTGCCCATGCCATGGCCTCAGCTGGTATAGTAGACGTGGAAGTAGAGGGTCTTGTTGCGCAGCAGTGAATAGGAGTTGTCGAACTTGAGCAGGTAGATGCCCTCTCCAGGGTAATCATGGCTGCCCGCCTGCACGTCTCGATGGCTGTCCCGCCGGTACACAGGCATGACCTCTCCATAGCGACCCCGCAGGGAGCTCCTTGAGCCTCTCTCCACATCTCCAACTGGAACGGGCTCTGCAGGAGCAAAATGGCAGAGTGTCGGGATGTGAGTTCAGAGACTGAGTCGGTCCTGCCTGAAGCTGGGAGGAAGAGTCAGGTAACCCCGTGGCTGTCACCAAGGGAAGCCACTGCCCGCCATGGGCATTTTGAAATGTCTGGTAATCTTTTGAAGACTATTAGGTGATATCTGCACTTAGCAGCTAAGGGTCCAGGAGTGCGAGGATCAGGACAGTACCTCTGCAACAAAGAACATCCCATCCCAAATGCCAATAGTGTCTCCACGTGATTTAGCCTGACAGGAGCTTTCCTAGCTCCAGAAGAATTGGACATTTCCGAGGGGGAGAAAGAGATTTTGAAGGAAGAATCCTGACATCTTTCATTCAGTTAAGTGACAGGACTAGCTAACGGAGGTAGGAAATGCAGATAAACACGCTATGAGGAGTGACCCTAAGGCTTTCACTCGGCTTCCTGAAAAGCAAAGCTCTCCTCATCCTTAAATCCGTGTAGACTTCCCTGTAGACCTGCTTTTCTATGAAGAAGCAAATTAAGGGATTGATTTTAGGATTATCTAAGAAAATCAAGGAATATGACTAATGCTTAGACTCTCTTAGGATACCTGAAAAAAAACCCTTGGCCATGCTGAGTAGCACTGTAAGTACTAATGGGGAAGGGGCACAGAGACCACTTGGAAAGCTGCCCTGGGCATGAGGCAAGGAGTCACCAGGATCAGTCAGCTACAACAGCTTGGAGGAAGGAATCACTCAGTTTGGTTCCAGGCCAAGAGTAAATATCCTCAAACTAAGAGAAAATTATAACATAATCTCAGATTTATCTGCAATCTGAAAACCCTACCTCTCTGTACGGCAGCACTGACTCACCCTGTCCCTGCCCCATCCTTGCTCCAAAGGAGATGTTGGGAAAACAATGAGGTACTAATTAAAAGAAAAGAAGCTTTCAGCTAAGGCATGAATACCAACCCCACCAGAATGTTCTCTGGGCGTCTGACTTTGGCCTGCACCACTCAACCTAGTGACGCTGAATTCCTCATGTGCATTATAAAGGAAGAGGACTGGCCAACCCAGGAAGTGGCCACCAGAAACTAGGTTAACACAGAAAAGAAAACGCAAATTATGTTAAAATTACATTTACCCTCAATCTCCTCTTCTTCTTCCTCATCTTCATCTTCATCCTCACTGGAATCACTGACCTGCACAGTTATGTCAGTGCTGGTTACAGGGGTCCAGTCAAAATAAACTCCAAAGCCAATGTCATAGTCATCTGTCGCAAACTCCCAGCAGACTCGCTTCCCCTCTGGGTGGGTGGGTACCCGGATGGTCACCACCTCTCCCCGCTTCACCACCAGACGGCTGTTCTTCTCTTTGCCCAGCTTGCTTTTGAATTCCTTCACCTTGGCAAAGGTCCAGATGCATGGAGGAGCCATCAGAGGTGGGGAGACTGAAAGGACAGGCAGCTTACTACTGACAAGCATGAGGAAACGCTAGCACACCTGGCATTCTGCGGAGGGAGGCAGGCACAGCCAAAGACAATCTTTCTACTGACGTCTCTGACTTCCCTTCACAAGTCACTTTCTTTCATTCCCTCTGTCTACCTGCCTTTCTTTAAGTATCTACTGGAAACAAAAGAACCGCTTCCTATACCCTCGAAGGTCTCACCTTTCCTGTGGTCCCCCAGAAGGTCTGCAGACTCCAGGTCAGCTGAAAGAACATCTATCGCTCCTGTGTGCTCAGACTGGATCATAACGATGTCCCCAGACCTTTGTGGAACGTGATACTTGGCTATCTGTACAACAGAATTCTGGTTAAAGGACACGTTGGAGTGGCAAATTCCAGTGAACCTCTTTCCAAATGGAGGCTGCCCCCAAACCCCGCTACTGCCACTACATCAAGTTACAGCTTACCATGCTACTCCCCATTCCCAAGTACAGGCTGCTCATAAATGCTATGAATGTTTCTCGTGCCACCGAAATGTGTCCTAGTAGAAAGATTCTTTCTTGTCCTTGCCTACCTTTGGCAACTGTCTTTTCCCAGATCCTTTACAAAACCCTTGCCCACAAATACCCTGCCAGCCTCGACTGACTACTGGTCAATGGTGCCCCTGGGCCACACCTTGGTCCTACCTTCCCTGCACCTCCACCTTGCGGCTGCCCCACTGACAGCCCTCGCACCTGAGTGCAGCTACACTCCCACTCCGCTGCACACAGTCCTACTACAGTTCCCACAGGGGTCACTTCTACATCACTGTCAATCAACTCTGCACTGCAGAGAGAGGATCTGCTTGTAGTTTCTCCCTCATCCACGGCCCACCTCGGGCTTCAGGTTGTCTTAGCCTCTGTATCACTAACAGTATTCTATAAATAACTACAATTCACCTTAGACCACCCCAGGACTTGCATTTGAACAGTACATTTGGCCAGGTGCAGTGGCTCACACCTGTAATCCCAACACTCTGGGAGGTTGAGGTAGGAGGATCACTTGAGGCCAGGAGTTTCAGACCAGCCTGGGCAACAGAGCGAGACCTCCTCCACAAAACAACAAAAACAAAAAACTAGCTGGGTGTGGTGGCGAGCACCCATAATCCCGGCTATTTGGGAGACTGAGGCAAAAGAATCACCTGAGCCCAGGAGGTTGAGACTGCAGTGAGCTGTGATTATACCACATACTACAGCCTGGGTGACAGAGAGAGATCCCAACTCAAAAATAAAAAAATAAAATAAATTCAGTACATTTGCTGCCAGATGCCTGACCTGTGTGGAAGAATGCAAATGGTATTTGACACTCAAAGCCCTCACTAGCCCACAGGGGAGCCTGCAACCTCTCCCTGATGGTCTTCTCTTCAAATCACTCAGATCAGTGTTCCTGGTTTCATGCTGTTATGCCTGAATTTCCTGCCCCTTCTCCCAGCAATTGGCAGGGAACTCACAAGAAATCTATACCTACTGCCCACAGGGGAGAGCACATCAGTGAGTCAGCAATCCAGTTAAGAGGCCAGAATTGTATTTGCAAGAAATAAATAACTCAAGCCTATAATCCCCCTACAAAGTCTTCTCGCAATACCCGTTTCTGGAGAGCAATCCTTCCAGTCCTTGTCTCCACAGCTAAATGAAGTGAATCAGACTTTCGCTAGTGTGATTAGATGAATCCTTCCTTTTCCAAACTTAATAGTGCATAGCCTTGGTAAAGTCACTAATAGCCTTTAGCCTCCATTTTCTCATTAAAATTTTTTATTTTTTTAATTTTTTGTAGAGATGGGGGTCTTGTTACATTGCCCAGGCTGGTCTCAAACTCCTAGCCTCAAGCGATCCTCCCACCTTGACCTCCCAAGGTGCTAGATTACAGGCATAAGCCACCACGCCCAGCCACTTTTCTTATTCCTTAAATGGGACACAATGGTATCTACCTTACAGAGCTGTTCTCAGGAGTAAAGTGTTATAGATACACATGCTTGTAAACTACTAAGTATTATACAAACCCAGTTATGGTACTTGGTGTTGTCTTGATTGAACTAACTTCAATCATTATTGCAAGATATGCTAATAATGATACAAACAACCCCACCTCACATCCCTCCATGGCAGAGAACACTACAGTAATACCACTGTAATGGAAGCTTTATCATAAATACTGAGTCGATCCATCACAAGAGAAGTGGAGTTGCAACACAGTTCCATGACTCAGGAGGATTTGGGGACCATACCAACACTCACTGCAGCACTCCATTTTTTGAATAGGTGCCTACTAGGTGCTGATATAATGATAGGCCCTGTGGGAGATGCAAATAATCATTCCGCAGATGACTGAAAATGAGATGCCTTGAAGGAAGCAAAGAAAACGCTGGGAGCCACCCCCACAGGGGTTCTGATTCTAACCCACCCCTTCCACAGCTGCATCCTAGTGCCTCCTTAAATGCCTCCTTTTTAGAGCGAGCCAGAATAAACTCTCTACCTTGTTGAGGACCTGGGCCTGGTCTTCAGGCAGCAAATCTTGTTCTGCCATGGCCTGAGTCTCTGAGGCACTGGCTGTTTTCTGCAGGTCTTCCGTGGCATCCTGACTCAGTGAAGACACCATCTGTGACCTCTCAGGAGAAGAGAGCGTGTCAGTTCAACAGCTCTTGGAAAGACACAATTGTCTTACAGAAACTCTGAAATAAAACATTTGAAGGACACCTTTGCCCCCACCCTCCCCTGGCATTTAGGCCTGTTGGCACTTCAGCTGACTGCTGCCCAGGGCAAAATGACCCACAGGAAAGCACTGACCAGGCACAAGACAAAGACTGACAACCGAGGTCTACACTCTGAAAACCACGGAAAACTACAGCAGGCCTCCGAGATGAACTGCAGGCTGGTTTTCTCTGTTGTTATTTATTTTAGCTGATAAATAAAAATTTTATATATGTGTGGTATACACTGCGCTGTTTTGATATATGTATACAATGTGAAAATATTAAATTGAGCTAATTAACACATCTATCACCTCACAGACTTATTTTTTTGTGGTGAGACCATTTAAAAATCTGCTCTCTTAGCAGTTTCATAACACACAATACATTCTTATCAACACATTCACCATGCTGTGCAAGATCTCCAGACCTTACCCCTCCTGGCTAACTAAGACCTTATACCTCCTGACCGACATCTCCCCACCCTGCCCCACTCCAGCCCATTACTTCCATTCCACTCTCTGTTTCTGAGTTCAGCTTTATTCATCCCCCAGGACTACACCATTTGTTGCACACAGAATTTCAATAAAAGAGTTAGAATAAGCCCAATTCATCTCTGCACACAAAGCCACTGGGTAAAAGCAAAGGGAGGAGGCCTCGCCCAAGCCAAAGACTGATCACCCAAAGACAGTATACACTGACTAGCAAGGCAAGCCCTCTCCACAGGCATCCCAGGGCAAAGGCTTTGGATGGTACCATCTCAGACCCTATTCCAGGTCACTGCTAGAGACCTTCCTCTCTTCCTTAAGCACATTAATCAACTATCCCAATGACTTAAAACACAGCTATGTGAACAGCTGATTTTAAAGAGGCAAGGGAATAATGTAGGCACTCTACCATTTCTTCTGACTTCAGACGGACTAAAAATGAGTTAAGTGCCAGGGCTAGAGCACAATATCCCAAGCCTTTTGGAAATCTGCTACTAATAAAAAGTGACATGAATTTTTTTTTTTTAGTCAGGGTCTCATTCTGTTGCCCAGGTGGAGTACAGTGGCATGATCACAGCTCACCAGTCTAAAATTCTTGGGCTCAAGTGATCCTTATGCCTCAGCCTCCTGAGTAGCTGGGACTACAGGCACATGCTACAAATCTTTAGATTTCTTTGTAGAGACTAAGTCTTGCTATGTTGTCTAGGCTAGTCTCGAACTCCTGGGCTCAAGCAATCCTCCTGCTTCGGCCTTCTAAAATGCTGAGATTACAGGTGTGAGCCACCATGCCCAGTGACACGGGTTATTATTATTATTATTTTTTGAGTGGCAGTTATCACAGCGTGGTCAGGGACCGTTGGGGTCTTTGGGATCCTCCAAGGGGAGTCTGTGAAGCCCAAACTTTCTCTTAGTCATACTAAACTAGTATTTTCCCTTTTTTCATTCTCATCTTCTCAAGAGAGTACAGAGGAATTTTCCAGAGATCATATGACATGTGATATTGCAATGATATGAATCCAGAAGCAGAGATGGGAACCCAGCTGTCTTTTATGAGGCCAGACATTAAGAGATTTACAATGTCTCTCTTCTCACTACATTAATTGCTTTGAAAATGTTTTCAAGTAAACACATGTTATTTATACTAGTATGCAATGAATTCACTATTGTTTTTAAATGAATGAACAACTATACTCTACTTTTTCTAAATTCTAATATAGTAAATATTGGTAGATATAACCCACACAAACAAAAATTCTTTGTGATTTTTAAGAGTAGAAGGATTTGAGAATCCCTGCAGCAGGGCATCATTTGGAAATGGTACTATAAACCTTGGGTAAACAGAAAGAGCCTTTATTTTCAAATTTATTATTTTGTTTCCTTTCTTAGCATAAGAAAAAACACTCCTAGCTTATAAATTTTCTCTTCTTCAGATAAAATAGAGTCATCTTTTGGAATATCCAAATTACTCCACCCTACCTCAGGACACACAAGGGGTGTTTGCTATGAGAATAGGAGCTGTGGGACACTGCAGATTTTTGTAGTTAACTTAGGCAATCCAGTGTAAGCTGTAAATCGTTCTAGGCTGTGGGCTCATTGTAATGCTTAAACCCAGAAGTTATAGTCCATTTTTGTTTCTTGACACTGCTTACCATGTGCTTCCTCTATTAGAAGGTAGGCTTGGTGGCAGGGACTGGGTCTCACTGCCTCTGTATGCACAGCATCTGGAACCATGCCTGTCACCTGGACTCCAAGGTCCTTTGCACTCTGACCTCATATCCCAGAATCCCTGCTTTGCCCAGGTCACTGCAGCTACAAGGGTCTCAGGAATTTCGATAGTCCTCAAACACCCCCAGCAATCTCCCACTTGAGGGTCTTTGCATTTGTGGTAGCTTCTGCCTAGACTACTCATCCTCAGAAAACTCGCAGCTTCCTTCCCTCAGTTTCTGCTGAGGGTTCCCAGAGGGCCATATATAAAATGGCTCACCCCTCCCTGGCCCCATTATTCTCTCTACCCTTACCAGTTTCATTGGTCTTCACCACACTTATTACTACCTGACATGATATGGACCATATTTTGTTGACTGAAAAATGCACATGTTTTTAGATTGCAATACAACCAACAGATAGGCTATCTTAAAAACTGATGGTGTCTTTAAAACTGCCATGGCCCTGGGACTGACACTAAGGCCTTCCATTGGAGACCATCGTTTGCTTCTGTAGGCGCTCAGGAATGCTATCATCCTGAAACGACTTGAAGTGCTCTGTTTAAGGGTTCTGTTGAGCCCACCCTAACAGAGTGAGTTTAGATAACAAACTGATGAATACCAACGTGTGGTTCATACTCTCAGGGGAGATATTTTTCCTCCCATTACACAGTGCCAAGTTTAAGACAATCAAGTTTCTTTGCTATCCTTCTCAGTGTGGAAGGATTATTTTCTTTGTCTATCTTTTCATTGCAAGTGCAGGCTCTTGGTGCTCCAGCTCCCTGGGGGGGTCTCCTATAGACCCTCTATCTTAAGCATTGTTTCCTTTATTGGTAGTACATAAAATAGCAGTACATCTTACAACTGATGGCATGGCAACTTAGATTCCATGAAATACAATGCACACTTGTTTTTCTGTCTGCCTCTGCTACTAGAACACAAGATCCATGAGAGCAGTGACTTGGACTACTGTGTGCTTTTGTGGTATCTTCAGTACCTAGAACAGTACCACGTACACAGTAGACTCTCAAAAAATTTTTGTTGAGTAAATCTACACCCCCAAAATTTTGTTCATGAATAAATGAATAAGTTAATTTTTGTTTGGGAATAAAAGACGAATTCTCCCATTGACATTGGGAAGGTGTGATCACAGCAGCTAATCTAATCATTAGTGACCTTCCTGTGTTTGACATCTACAGTTTAATCTCTTCTTTGCCTTTGTGCATGCTACTTTAAACAAATATGGTTCTGCTTATTTTAAAATATTTTAAACAGGATATGCAACAGCCACATGAATCTAATATTCACACTAGCATTTTATGCTCTGGAGAAGTCACAAAGGGTATTTTGGGAAAGCTAAATTGCAAATCACTTGATGCTGGTGATAAGCCACGTAAAGGAAAAAACTCCACTTTCAGTTTCTGGTTTGACCTGATCTGGTGCAAGGAGGTCATCGCCACGGGCAGGAGAGCCTGGCTGGCTGCCAGCCTTGCCAGGAAAGACAGAGGGCCATGTCATTTCCATTCCCAACAGACACAAAACACAATACTGAGCTCCAGAAATCACACTCGCTGGATTTTTTGCTTCACTTGCTGAATTTTAGAAACAAAACTTTACAATTAAATCTCCTTTTGTCTAAGAATGTTCTGTGTTTCTCACTCAAAACAAGCTATCAACTCTTAGGAGGGAGGATGAAATAGTTCTGTGCACTTGGACGATGGACCTCCTAAATACCCTGACTTGATCACTACGCATTTTATACTTGCAAAAAATGTTACATGTACCCCATAAATTTGCACAATTTTTTAAAAGAAACAGTTCTGTGCCAAAACCATTCCCCCAAAATCCCTTGAATCAACATGTGCAGAAAAGAGAAGATGGCAAGAAGATGAAGAGGGTTTTCCTCAGGAGATGCAGTAAGGACATGAATGGTCCAAAGCCTGAGGAGGCTGTGTCTCCTGAAAGGACCGTTACAGATGCAACCGAGGAGCTATGAGCACAAAGCCCAAAACCCTCCCCAGCTAGCTACAAGAATAAGCTCCAGAGCTGAACAAACCCAAAGCTAGGGAACTCAGGCAAATTGCTGAACTCACTGTTTCACTTTCCTCACTTAAAAAAAAATGGGTAGCCAGGCTCGGTGGCTCAGCCTGTAATCTCGCGCCTTGGAAGGCTGAGGTGAGTGGATTGCCTAGCCCGCGGGTTCGTGACCCACCTGGGCAACTTGGCAAGACCTCATCTCTACAATAAATCAAAAAATTAGCCAGGCGTGGTAGCGCACGCCTGTAGTTCCAGCTACTTGGAAGGCTGAGGCGGAAGGATCGCCGGAGCCCAGCAGGTCGAGGTTGCGGTAGCCGGGAGCGGCCACTGCACTCCAGTCTGGGCGACGGAGTGAGACTCCAACTCAAAAAAAAAAAAAAAAAAAAAAATGGGCATACTTATTTCACTAGCATTGACCTGAGGATTCAATGAGCTAACACATTTAACACCTAGTACAGTATTTGGCAAATAGAAATATCTGATAAAAGTAACTATTTTACTATCATTATTACAGAGAAACTTTTAACAAAGCATGGCTATTAGATTATCATCACCAACTATATTATAATATTAATCACATAAATTATTTCATATACAAAAGCAAAAGGAAAGAATCTCTAAATAGAACTCCAGAAACAGATTTTTAAAATACTGACATCCTCCTCCACCCTCAGTCATTAATTTTTGGTGGGGCATGGAGACCACAGGTTCTACTGGGCAATACTGTACCATGAACTGGCCAGTCAGACTACAATACCCACTCACCCAGGGTTCTCCAAAATACAGCTTTTCATTGGTTATTCTGTTAGTGTTTCCTGGTTTCCATGCATTCTAGAGCTTGGTACAACTCTCCCCTTTCTATTATACACTCAGGTATCAGTGGTGGTGGGTGGATGAGATGGACAGACAAGGAAATTAAGAAAGACAACATACAGGTCATAATGGTTTAATCTGAAAACTATATAACAGAAGACTGCCTCCAACTGTGTATTCATGCACGTGTGTGCATCCACGTGTATGTGCGTATGTGTATGCATTTTATGGGTAGAAACCAACCACACATTCTCTTGCAAGTCTATCTGTATCTACTTCAGATGTTTTAACATTTGAACATGGGCTTCAGGAGAAGACATATGAGGACACTACACCAGACTATTTGTTACCATTTTACTCTCTGAGAATAAAAGAAAAATGTATAACCTGAAATAGGCCTGACATTGCACCTAAAACCCTTGAGGGTTGATTAATAACACAACCATCAGCACCTGTTCCTCATAACTGTCTTTCCCCTGAAGTCACTGCCCTACTTCTTCCACCAGTTCCTTGTTTCACAAGACAAAACCTCTGGAAGCATTTTATCCAAAGCAGTTGGTTGTTCCTACCTGTGGGGTGAGGAAAGGGGTTCTGGATCAGAGGCAGAAGCCAATGGAGAGGTGACCTTGGTGTTTTCTAGATCTTCATTCTCTAGAAAATCATGGAAAGAATAAATTCAATATCTGAGAAAGGACACAATAATTATCCTGTATCTTTAAAAAAACACTAGCAGTTTCAACCAAATTTTCCTTTCCAAAAATATTCTGAGCATGACCTTTATACTCTGAGAGGCCCAGCACATAAATTATTCAAGTCATCACATCCAAGTATTCTCAGACAGTTATAACCCATTTATAAAAAATCAGTCATTTTCTAGAACAAGCCCTCACAAAATTCATCCTAATTTAGGAATCACATTTTTCAGACAGACGATGGTTACATTAGGCAGACACAGAGGACAGAGTATAGAGAATGAAATGAACTTAGCTTCTAAGTACGGAGTGTCGCCTCTAGACATTCAAGAATCTCAGATCCATGTATTCAAGGTCAGGTAAAGGACTTTTGTAATTCCATTCATGTATTCAATCATTCATCCACAAATGATTTACTGAATAACTAGGCAACCCTCAAGGAGTATATAGGTTAAACGCATAATGAAGGCCACATCCCCAAGCTCCCAACAAGTCTGTGGTGGTATGATCATTGACATTTTGCAGGTAAGAAAACTAAGGCATGGGAATAGGATTCAAGCCCAGGCAGTGGAGCTCTGAACCATCATAAGGTGCAACTTAGTTTTGTGGCCGATTCACTCAGCCTCTCCTCAGATAGTCAGACAGCATTTAGACAGCCCCATGTTTAACCCTCTCTGGTTAAGACAGAAACTCAAGTCCAAAGACTACTTCTCAGTACAAAATATAACTTAATGAAGTAAGCCTCAACACTGGAAGTGTCAGAGTTTGGCAATAAAATAAAAGTGATAACGACAGGCAAATACCTGTGATCCAGTCTCATTTTTTTATATGTGACAAAGATTGTTCTCTTGGTCAATTCAGTTTCATAGGTAGAAAGACCTTAGCACTCCTGCCACCCAATTTTCCTCCCAACAGAAGAAATGAGTCTGAGACGCTGGCCAGCTGCTCCCAACCTCTGCCCCTCTGAAGAGGCTCATTTCCCTAAGGTACACGCAAATCGAAAGTTCTCCCCTCCGTGGACTGAGTGAAGGCTGCTTCCTTATCAGTTCTGCTGACTCCTCCCCACACACTCTTTCAGATGTCTGCAGTCTGCTGTCAGATGTCTGCAAGTTCCTTCTCCCAGGCCAGTCGCCTCCGACCCTCACCGCCTCAGACCATGCTGGCCTCGTTCGGCTGCTCCACTTAGGTGTGCTCCAGTTAAAGCAGCCAAAATGAGCCCGTTTTCCAGGTGTGCTCCAATCCACGCAGAAGTCACTGACCAGCACCTCCTCATAAGGACAGTGTTTCCAGACAGAACACTCTAACCAGGCACTCAGTTTCCTAACTGCAAACTTACTCTGTTGGCCTAAATAAGTCAGTCAAGATCTCCAGCGCTTATAAAAACAAACTTTTCCCAAGCCCACTCTCTCTTATGCTCTGTTTTTGAAACAGACTTTTGGAAAATAATTGGCTTTTTAACTTAAAATCAGGACTTTCTCTACCCATATTATTTACTTCAAATCAACTTCTCAAAATTACACTAATAATGCTTTGTTCGTTGTAGAAAAATTAAATACAGATAAGAAAACATTTTTGCATCTACCCTTCTTTTTTAAAGGAAAGTTTATTTCCAACTTTTTAAATATACAGATAATCCATTGTTCACTGTAGCAAATCAGGAAATACAAATAAGCAAAATAACAACAAACTAACCATAATCTCACTAAACAAAAATTACCACTGTTAACATTTTGATGTATATCCCTTCAGAAATATATTTGTACATAAATACAAACACATATGTATGTATTTTATATATGTATGTGTGTACATTTCTGAAAAGACATGCAATACATGTCAGTAAACATTTTTCATGAATTTTTTAGTCAATAAAAATAGGGCTATTTCATAATTTTAAATAGCTGATTATCCTGTAGGCTGCCTATTTCTTTCCTTCCTTCATTTCTTTCCTTCTTTCATTCCTTTCCTTCTTTCTTTCTGAGATGAGCTAGAGTGTAGTGGCACAATCATAGTTCACTGCAGCCTCGAACTCCTGGGCTCAAGCACTCCTCCCACCTCAGCCTCCTGAGTAGCAGGGACGACAGGTGCACACCACCATGCCGGTGTTTTATTTTATTTTATTTTGTAGAGATGTGGGTCTTGCTATGCCCAGGCTGACCTCGAACTCCTGGCCTCAAGTGATCCTCCAGCCTTGGCCTCCCAAAGTGATTACAGGCATCAGTCACTGCCCAGTCTTCTGTTATTTCTTTAACTAATCCCCAATCCTCTGTTGGTAGAGCTAGCGACTGTTTCAAATCTTTCACTCTTACAGACAACAATGCTACATTACAGGTATCTACAACCCGTTCTTAAGAACTTCCCAGGCCAGGTGCAGTGGCTCAAGTCGGTAATCTCAGCACTTCGGGAGGTGGAGGCAAGAGGACGGCCTGAGCCCATGAGTTCAGCCTGGGCAACATGGCAAGACCTCGTCTCTATAATAAATAAATTTTTAAAAAATTAGCTAGGCATGGTGGCACATACCTATAGTTCCAGCTACTTGGAAGGCTGAAGGGGAAGGTTCACCTGAGCCCAACAGGTCATGGCTGTGGTAGCCATGTGTGTGCCACTGCACACACATGGCCAACAGAATGAGACTCCAATTCAAAAAAAAAAAGAGAAAAAAGAAAAAAAAAAGAAAGAAAGAAAAAAGAAAAAAGAATTTCCCCTGTCCATAGCCTTGAAAGTGGCAGTTCCTACAATCAAGGTACACTATGATGGCTATATTGGTTTTGGGTAAGCACCTGCCCAGAAGTCAGTCTGACTCCCTTCCCTAGAATCTGGAGTTGGTCCTGGAGACCAAAACAGATTGTAGAGAGTCTTGGTCAGGTCAGAGGCTGAGCCTGCCAGTTGGGAGATGACTTCACAGGCCATGTAAAGGCATATGACTAAGCAGAGAAAATCATTTTCAAAGAGAGGACAAGCACGCATTCAAGCGAAGGGAAAGAGAAGCAAAGGATACTGGGCCTAGGAGAAGAGGATGCAGGGCTCCCTGGTCACTCTGCACCCCCAGACCCAGGAGTATCCTGCAGTATGAGGCTGTTAGAGCCTCACATACTCAAAGGGAGCCCTTGGATTCTTACTGTTTACATATAAAAGACTGCATGAAAAGAAGACACAGAGCTAAAATACTAATAATACAAACACCTTCATACCCACTAACTAGGTGAATTATTAGTACTTTAATCCCCTGCCCAATGCCCCTTCCCAAGCATATATCCCCTGTTCTGAATTCTGAGTAAATCATTCCCTTGTTATTCTTTATATATTTTAACAATTGTTGTTTAAAAACTTTTCTATTGCTGAAAACGTTAAACATACACAAAATTAGAAAACAATGAAATGAGGCTGAGCCGGAAGGATCGCCTGAGCCTAGGAGGTCGAGACTGTGGTGACTTGTGACAGTGCTACTATAATCCAGCCTGGGTGAGACCCCCAAATCAGAAAAAAGAAAAAAAAAAAGGAGAACAGTGGAAAGAAGACTCATGTACCCATTATCTATCTTCCCAACAGGATTTTACTTGGTCTTGTTTCTTTTTTTGAGTTAGGGTCTCACTCTGTTGCCCAGGCTTGAGTGCAGTGGCACAATCACGGCTCATCACAGCCTCAAATTCCTGGGCTCAAGTGATCCTCCTACCTCAGCCTCCCAAGTAGCTGAGTCCATAGGTGTGCACCACCATGCCTGGCTGAATTTTTTAATTTTTTGTAGAGATGAGGTCTCACTATGTTGCCTAGGCTGGTCTTGAACCCCCGGGCTCAAGCAATCCTCTAACCTCAGGCTCCTAAAGTGCTGGGATTACAGGCATGAGAGATCATGCTGGCCACTCTTGTTTCACCTAGCCCCTGCCTCCCTGCCCTACCCCCACACACAGCATATTATTTAAAGCAAAGTCCAGATATCATTGTATCTATCATTGCTTCCATTTAGAATAAATCTCTAAATAAAAAAACTTTCCACATATGTATAATATTATCACTCCTACAAAATTGATAGTTCCTTAATATCATCTGAAACCCAGTCCATAATCAAATTTCTCCACCTATCTCACAGAATTTTTCTTTCTTTCTTTCTTTCTTTCTTTCTTTCTTTTTTTTTTTTTTAGTTGGAGTTTCACCCCATTGCCCAGGCTGCAGGCTGGAGTGTAGTGGCATGCTCATGGCCACCACAGCCTCCTGCTGGGCTCAGGCAATCCTTCCACCTCAGCCTTCCAAGTAGCTAGAACTACAGGTGCACGCTACCACACCCAGCTAATTTTTTAAAAATGTATTGTAGAGACAAGGTCTCACCAAGTTGCCCAGGTTGGTCTCGAACCCCTGGGGCTCAGGCAATCCTCTCCCCTCAGCCTCCCAAAGTGCTGGGATTACAGGCTTGAGCCACCGTGCCCAGCCAGAATTTCTTTTTAAGAGCTGGTTTGGGCTGGGTACGGTGGCTCATGTCTCTAATTTCAGCACTTTGGGAGACCAGGAGTTCAAGACCAGCTTAGGCAACATAGTGAGACCTTATCTCTACAAAAAAATCAAAAAATTAGCCAGGCATGGTGGTGCACACCTGTAGACTCAGCTACTTGGGAGGCTGAGGCAGGAGGATTACTTGAGCCCAGGAATTCGAGGCTGTGATAAGCCGTGATTGTGCCACTGCACTCTAGCCTGGGCAACAGAGTGAGAACTTGACTCAAAAAAACAAAAAAGGAAACAGTACCAAGTAAAATCCCAGCTACCCAAGAGGCTGAGATGGGAAGATCACCTGAGTCTCGGAGTTTGAAGCTGTGGAATGCCATGATCACGCAACTGCACTCCAGACAGGCAACAGAGTGAGATACCAACCCAAAAAAAGAAAAAAAAGAGAGCTGGCTTTTTTTAATCAAAATCACACACAAAATTTAGCTTATATGTCTCTTAAACCTTTTAATCTATATCTATCCTCACCGTGTTGTTTTGTATATATTATATTTGAGGAAATTTTTAAAAACTGATCTGCAGATTTTCCCAGTCCGAATTTGGCTGATTGCTCTTTCATGATGTCCCTTCACAGATTCTTTTATTCATTGTATTTTCTGCAAACTGGTCACAGATATAGAACTTCACTGTCTAGCATAAAAGCTACTAGCGCATGTGGCCAATACAATTTAAAATTCAGTCCCTCCATCTCCACCAGCCACATTTCAAGTACTCAACAGCCACAAGTTGCTAGTGACTGCTATACTGAATGGCACAGGAACATTTTTATCATCCAATAAAATTCTACTGGACAGTGTTGATCCATAGCCTTGACTAGATTCAAGTTCAGTTTTGTTCTTGCAAGAATCCAGATATGTTATATGTAATTCTTACTGTTTTACACCAAGAAGCACATAACCCATGGTTGTTGCAGCTTTAATGATGTCAACATTGATCACTGGGTTCATGTTGTCAACCTAATCCACTATCAAGCTCCTCATTAACCTTTCACCTAATGGCTTAAGCAGGCATTCATGATCACTGTCTAAAATAGATTAGTACTTTCATTAAAACTAGAAAATAATCTTGCCAATTTTAGAACTTTCTACACTTGTTATTTGGAATTCTTCTACTAAAAAAAACAAACAAACTTCCCCTTGTCAACTATTTGGCAACTCTGAAATAGTCATAAGAGAAAAGCAAGATAAAGGATTAATCAATCCTTCTGACACCAACTGTCAGAAAAACAAGTTAGAATCATAGCAACCTCCAAAGGGGAACAATGATTCATTTTTTGTTTTTTGTTTTTAAGTATTATTAGAAACACATGGAATTTAACATATTTAATGTGTTTCAAGTTTTCAGAGGTTGGGCCTGTAGGAGCTCCTTAAGTTGGCTCATGTGTCCTTTTAAGATGGCCCCAGGAGTCTTGCTTAGAGCACAGTTTTCAAGCTAATTTTACAAATGCCTTGTCCCAGACCTGGAATCAGTTATTTCTCTACAGTCCTGGTTCTTTTTCATGGAAACAGTAGTTAGAGACCACAACCAAGGCAAAATATTACACATACACATATGCACGAATATATACACACATATATAATGTCACACATAAATATCATATATAAATACACGTATAATAAATTCATCCAAATACTTCCAATTCAGAGTACAGGATTTAAATCTAATTTTAATTCTATATCTGTATTTCTTGGTCTTTTTGTGGGAAATTCTGGATCCTAATAATATTCCCATATATAATATGTGCTTTATTCTACAATGTAAATATAATAGTTTTAAAAGAGTAATAATACTATCACTAAGGATATGGTTAAGGTAATTAGAGGTTAAGATTTATTTGCAGTTCTTTTTATCCTTATATCCCAAAGGGCATATTTTGCTCGCTCTCTCTCTTTTTTGTGGAGATGAGGTCTTGCCATGTTGCCCAGGCTGGTCTCCAACTTCTGGTCTCAGGCTATCTTCCCATCTCAGCCTCCCAAAACACTGGGATTAGAGATGTGAGCCACCACACCTGGTCTAGACTCTCTATTTTGATTCACTAGTCTATGTGTCTGTTTTTATGCCAGCATCACACTGGTCTGACTACTATAGCTTATAATGTAATTTGGAATCAGAAAGTGTGATGCCTCCAACTTTGTTTTTCCCTCTCAGAATTGCTTTGACTATTCAGGGCATATTTGTGGTTACATACACATTTTAGAATTTTTTTTTTTCTATTTCTGTGAAGAATGCCATTAGAAGTTTGATAGGAATGATGTTGAATCTGCATACTACTTTGGGTAGCATGGATATTTGCACAATATTAATTCTTCTAATCCATGAACTTTTTCAATTTCTTTCATCAATGTTTTATAGATTCTAGTGGTAAATTTATTCCTATGTATTTTTTAATGCTATTGTAAATGGGATTATTTTCTTAATTTCTTTTTTTGATAAGTCATTATTATGTACGCAAATGCAACTGATTTTTGTATGTTGATTTTATATCCTGCAACTTTACAGATTTCATTGTTTTTGTTGAGTGTTTGGAGTTTTCAACATACAGGATAATCTCATCTTCAAGTGGAGGTAACTTTACTTTTTCATTCCAATTTGGATGACTTTTATTTCTTTTTATCTGATTACTCTTGCTAGGACTTACAGTACTATACTGAATAGAAGTGAAGAGAATGGGCATCCTTACCTTGTATGGGATATTAGAAGAAAAGCTTTCAGCTTTTCTACATTGGTTATGATATTCACTTTGGGTTTTTCAAAAGTAGTCTTTATTATGTTGAGGACATTTTCTTCTATGCCTAAAGTTGTTACCCATCTTAAAATAAACTATCATTACTATAAAAAGTTCTATGTAGGTTGGGTGCAGTGACTTACACCTGTAGGCAAGAGGATTGCTTGAGTCCAGGAGTTAGAGACCAGCCTGGGCAATATAGTGAGACCTCGTCTCTACAAAAATAAAAAGTTAGCTGGGCATGGTGGCGCATGCCTGTAGTCCTAGCTACTCAAGAAGCTAAAGTGAGAGGGTCACTTGAGCCCAAGAGTCTGAGGCTGTGGTGAGCCACGATCATGCCACTGCACTCCAGTCTGGGTGACAGAGTGAGACCCCGACTCAAAAAAAAAAAAAAAGATATTCTACGTAAGCTTCATGATAACCACAAAGCAAAAAACAATACCAGATATACACATGATTAAGAGAAAGGTATCAAAGCTAAGCCCTACAGAAAATCAAATCACAAAGGAAGACAACAAGATAAAGGAGCAAACGTTCTACAAAGCAAACAGAAAAAATTAACAAAATGGCAGGAAAAAGTTCTTACCTATTAATAAGCTTGACTGTAAACCTGTATGCTGCTCACAAGAGACTCACTTCAGCTTTAAGGACACACATAGGCTAAAAATGAAAGGATAGAAAAAGATACTCCATGCAAATGATAACCAAAAGAGGGTAGAGGTGGCTATACTTACATCAGACAAAATAAAGTTTTTCAAGTCAAAATTGTCACAAGAGACAAAGAAGGCCACTATTTAATGATAAAGAAGTCAATCCATCAAGAGGACATAACAATTATAAACACATATGAACCCCCACTATCAGATCACCCAAGTAAAGCAAATATTAACAGACATGAAGAAGAGAGAAACAGATAGGAACATAAAAATGGAGGGGACTTCAATATCCCACTTTCAACAATAGATAGATCAAGCAGACAGAAAAGTAACAAGGAAATACTAGAGTTGAAATTCACGTTGGATCCAATGGACCTAACAGACATATTACAGGACTTCCCATACAACAGAGCAGAATACATGCTCTTCTCTGGTGCACATGGAACATGCTCCAGAATAGACCACACATTAGTCCACAAAACAAGTTTATGTCTAAAATCACATCAAGTGGTTTCCAACCACGGTGGTATAAAACTGGAAATCAATAACTGGAGGATGGCCTGATGGCTCACACCTGTAATCCCAGTACTTTAGAAGACTAAGGCAGCAGGATCACTTGAGCCTAGAAGTGTGAGGCTGCAGTGAGCTATGATCACGCCACTGCACTTCAGCCTGGGTGAAAGAGCAAGAGATCCTGTCTCTAAAAATAATAACTAGCCGGGCTCAGTGGCTCAGCCTGGAATCCCGTGCTTTGGGAGGCTGAGGTGAGTGGATTTGCCTGAGCCCACGGGTTCCAGATCCACCTGGGCAACTTGGCAAGACCTCATCTCTACAATAAATCAAAAAATTAGCCGGGCATGGTAGTGCGTGCCGGTAGTTCCAGCTACTTGGAAGGCTGAGGCTGAAGGACTGCCGGAGTCCAGCAGGTCGAGGCTGTGGTGGCCGGAAGCGTGCCACTGCACTCCAGTCTGGGCGACAAAGTGAGACTCCAACTCAAAAAAATAAAATAATAATAATAATAATGAGAAATTTTGGAAAATTCACAAAGATGTGGAAATTAAACTATATGCTCCCGAGCAACCAGTAGATCAGAGAAGACAAAAGAGAAATTTAAAAATATCTTGAGATAAACAAAAATGGAAACATAACATACCAAAACATAAGGAATACAGGAAAAGTAAAAGTGGTTCTAATAGTTTTTTTTTTTTTTTAGTAATAACTGCCTAATTACAAAGAAGAAAGCTCTCAAACAGTCTAGCATTACCCTCATTACATTTTTTTTTATGAGGCAGGGTCTCACTATGGTGGGTGGACTCACAAACTCCTGGGCTCAAGGGATCCTCCTGCCTCAATCTCCCAAGTGGTTGGGATTACAGGCACATATCATCATACCCACTCATTACTTTTTAAACTGGCATACTGGACTGTATGGCTATGCCATACTCACGTCCCTTCTGATAGCCACCCGAGTTATTTCCAGTTTATTAATATTGCAAGCTGTGCTACAATGCCTTGTGCATATTTTACATTTCTGCCAGGGTGTCTTTGGGACAGATTCCTGGGAGTGGAATTTCTGGACCAAATTCTTCTCCATAGGGCTCATCTATATTACATTCGCAGCAGCAATGTAAGAGTTCCTGTTTCCCCAGAGATTCCACATCAGAGTATACTGTCAAACTTTTGGAAAATTGACAGAACTTGATATGTGAGAAATGGCATCTCAATTTTAATTTGTACTTCTCTTGTGTTTTAATGCACTAGAGCATTTTCTTATATAAACCTCTTTTTACTTTATTTCTGAGGACAAATCCCCAGACTTGAAATGTCTTGTCAAAAGTTCTACCTATTAAGACTTTTACACACAATGCCCAATTTCTCTCTAAAATTCACTTCTACTGGCAGTGAATGAGTGTAATCGTTTTTCCATATTCTTACCAACACTAGGTCTAGTCATTCCTTACAATTTTTGCCAACCTATAGATAGAAAATGATGAGACATGACTGTTTTAATGTATAATATTATAATAATTCATATGGTTGAAACAAACTTTTATGCATAAAAGCTTCTACCTTAAGATATAAAAATCAAGATACCCAAAGGAACATAAATTGTTGTACCAAAAAGACACCTGCACTCATATGTTGATTGCAGCACAACTCACAATCACAAAAACATGGAACCAAGCCAGGTACCCATCAGTGGTGAACTGGATAAAGAAAATGCGGTACACAGACCTATGGAATATTACACAGCCATAAAAAAAAGAATGAAATCACAGCATTCACAGTAACATAAATGCAGCTGGAGGCCATCATTCTAAGCGAATTTTCACAGAAACAGAAAACAGAGTACTGCATGTTCTCACTCATAAGTGGGCACTAAACACTAAACCCTGGGCACACCCAGGCACAAGGATGGTAATAAAAGATGGCACCACTAAAGGGGAGGGAGGAAGGGGAAATAAGGATCAAAACCACCCACTGGGTACCATGCTCACCATGGGGTTGGGAGCAGGCTCGGCAGAAGACCAAACCTTGCCTTCATGCAATATACCGATATACAAATCTTCACATGTACCCCCGATAATAAAATTTAAAAAAGGTTTTGCATAGGTATTGGAACTTTATTCCTAAGTATTTGAACTTTTTTGTGACTTTATGGTAAATGGTATTTTTATATTATTTTTAAACTTTGTTGCTGATACGTCTACAAAATTTTTTTTTTTTTTTTTTTTTGAGTTGGAGTCTCACTCTGTCGCCTAGACTGGAGTGCAGTGGCCGCTCCCGGCCACCGCAGCCTCGACCTGCTGGGC
>CAUYQG010134257.1:0-15819 GCA_963574415.1 Tarsius wallacei | reverse complement strand
GGGCGCGGTAGCGTGTGCCTGTAGTTCCAGCTACTTGGAAGGCTGAGGCAGAAAGATCGCCGGAGCCCAGCAGGTCGAGGCTGTGGTGCCCGGGAGCATGCTACTGCACTCCAGTCTGGGCAACAGAGTGAGACTCCAACTCAAAAAAAAAAAAAAAATTGTTTTTTGTATCCTGTATCTTTTAAATAAAAAAATAAAAATTTCTTGGCCTTTTAAGTTTTTAGTTTTTAGTTGTTTTTTTTTTTTTTGAGTTGGAATCTCACTCTGTCACTCAGGCTGGAGTGCAGTGGCATGCTCGTGGCCACCACAGCCTGGACCTGCTGGGCTTAGGTGACCCTTCCGCCTCAGCCTTCTAAGTAGTTGGAACTGTAGGCATGAACCACCACATCCAGCTACTTACTTGATTTATTGTAGAGATGGTGTCTCACCAAATTGCCCAGGCTGGTCTTGAACCTGTGGACTTAGGCAATCCTCTCACCTCCGCCTCCCAAAGTGCTGGGATTATAGGTGTGAACCATCATGCCCGGCCTAGGTTTGATTTTTTAACTAGATTGTCAAGTTCTAGGAATATGATTCCTGAGATTATGATTAGGACTGCATGGGATCTAAAGATCATTTTGGGGAATATTTCATTTGAATAAATGTTGAGTTTTCTAATCCATGAACATGGTCTTTCTCATTTAGGTCTTCTTCAGCTTCTGTGAAGCAATGTTTTGCAATTTTTCATGTATTAGTCTTGCACATCTTTTGTTAAATTTATTCCAGTCTTTTTCTTAATGGGAACTTTTTTTTTCCTATGAAGAGTTTGACATTATACTTACTGGGAACTTTTTAAAAATAATTAAAAAAAATTTTTTTTAGAGATGCAGTCTCACCAGGTTGGGGTACAATGGCTGTTCATAGCTGTGATCAAAGTGCACAGCAGCCTTGAACTTCTGGACTCAAGCAATCCTCCTGCCTCAGCCTTCTGAGTAGCTAGCTAGTATCTGTCTACATAGGAGACATACCTAGATACCTGTCCTTGTAGGGAACACATCCAGGTGCCTGTCCTCATAGGGAACACATCTAGTTACCTTCTGTCTATATAGGGAACACATCTAGCTGGCATGGCTCTCTTAATGGGAACTTTTAAAACTACATTTTCCTTTGTGCATTGCTTTAGCTGCATCTTTCCCCTGCTTTTATTTTTTTTTACCTAAGAAAAGCACATAAAGTAGAGCATGGACAACTGTAGCTGGGGCTTCTGGAATGAGTACGCTCAGGGAGTAGGTGTGTCATGGAACAATTTAAGTTTACCTCTTTTGTGTTTTGATATTTGTTTGTGTCTTTACACTCTGTTTAAAAAGGCTTTTGGCAAAATTCAAGATATCCATATTATGCTTCTTTTTTTCCTTGTGTATTTAATGGATGAATTGACAGCTTCTATATATTACTTAAAAGTGCCCCAAAACAAGATTCCTTTGGTTGAGAGATAAAGCAGTGATCAGCAGTGCAAGTTTTCACTGGCTGTGATAAAAAGGAAACTTCTCCCAGGCCCTCCTCCCACCCCTTTTTGGAAACCTAAGAAAAACTGCTTTGTTACTATCCACAATTATAAGTCAATGGAAAAATCTTATCTGCTTTTTAAGGTAGTGGTTCCCTGTATCCCAGCACAAGTAATGAAACCCCAAATATGTTTGTCTCTTCAAAGTGAATTACTTTTGACAACCTTGGCAGTCAACTTTATAGATTTTATTGCTCTTTTCCAAATTCTTTTCATTTATTGTAACATGAAAAAAATTATTACCATGTGATACTGTAAGATTTATGCATAATAAGAAACACTACCCTAATGATGATTTAACCTTGCAGTAAAATATTCACCCCTAAAATATCAAGTAAGAGTATCTCCATGTCAGGAAATGTAGCAATAGATTTATTTGCCGAGTCATTTTTTAAAAAATGACTAACTCCTATGTGCTGTATGTTGTATATATAGTAGCTCAAAACTTCTTCTCTTATTACAAGACAATATAAGATCATTACTAAGAAATTAGAAAAAGAAGATAAGCCCCCAAAAAATAAAAGTAAACTCCTACTCATGGCTCACCACTGTTAACTCCTTTGTATATGTCCCTTCAGGCTTTTAAAAATTATGACTTACAACAGAACATTTTAAAAATACTTTTTCCCCCTCTTTCTTGTGAAGCTGTTGTGTTAGTAATGTCAACATTTGTCTACATTATAATCCCTAGTTGCCAAATAATACTCGATTGTTTGGATATGCTCTGTTGTGTGTGTGTGTGTGTGTGTGAGTGTGTGTGTGTGTGTGTGTGTGTGTGTGTGTGTCCAGCTTTTAGCTGTTATTAAAAAAACAGTGCTATGGTCATTCTTTTAGCTTAATCTTTGCCCAACCCTTTATTGCTTTTGGATAAGGTTCTGGAAATGTCTGGAGTGCCTGGGTTAAAAGATATCATGTGCAGAGACTTGGTATGTAGGGTCACGTTCCCCTCCAGAAGAGCAAAGTCAGCCATGCTCCCCAGCAGCATTTGGGAGCACCCCCTTCTAATCTTGGGGCTTAATATTTTCTGAATAATTCGAGTGCTCTTAAATATCCTTAATGTGAAAACAGTGGCAAATGAAATTTAATCTTTCTTGAATTCATTGGGAGGGCTTATTAGGATTCTTGATTTTATGGAAATTGACAACCTTTTGGAAAAGTTGCTTTTAAAAATCTTTTTTTTGACACAGAATTTTAGATCTAAGGTGACTTTAGATTTTTAGGCCAGTGGTTTAGTGCAGCATTTGGAAAGGGTTGTGACCCATCAGTGATTGGGACATAATTTGAGTGGTTTTTGACTTTGTTTTGATTTAGAATAGAAATGTCAGCCTGCATTGTACCTATTAATAGTAATGATATGTAATGATTGTCTCACGAATGTTCTATTTTAGGGGTGTGTGTGTGTATGCATGCTTGCACATTTACATATGTGGATGAATGTAGAAACTATGATTAAATGTGTTTCTGACTCAAGGCCATGGTCAAAAAAAAGTGGAACATTCAGGCATCTTTCCCCCTATACTGTGTTGTCCTTTTACAAATGATCTGTTTACATTAAAAGAGAAACAATTTCAGATCATTAGCATTCTCTTTAGAAGGGATAATTTTTGCATATTTTTGTTTCACAGTGATGGATGAGGGCTCTCATGAGGATATGAGACCAGCCTCTTGTAGGTTCTAAATGTCATAAAAGATTACGCTGAACATAAAATCTAATCTTAAGCATATTTTGTTATGTACATACTCCTCAGCAGCAGCACTGAGGCGTGACAGGTTGTAGGGTCAGCCCCTCTGAGTCCTCTGTCTGTCACCTCATGGCTAACTCTTTGAACCACACACCTAACCTTTCTGAGCCTCTTATTTGTGAAGTAGGTTTCATAATAGTTTCTGCCTTATAGGGTTGTTGGGAGGTTTAAATTAATATGATGCCTGGTATGTAATACACTCAGGACAACTTGTAGCTTCTATGTTTAATGCTAATTATTTGAGAAGTCGAGCCTGTTAAGAGTACATGTCTATGTATGATTGGAAATGGTTGTGATGTATATATCCGTGTCTAACCGCGATATCCACACACTCCTTTTGTTTTTGTTTTTCAGGGTTTTCTAGTCTTGAACTACTGGCTACATGGCTACCAAATGCCTAAGGGAGTTCGTTCACAGCTGAGTTATGAGGCTGGAATTGGTTCTAGATGCTGGGTAGATGCAAAGCAGCCTAACTCTTCAAGCACCGACATTTCTCACCTCCGATTCCGGCTCAGCTCTGAGAAGGATACCTTAGCTTCCCTGACTTCAAGTAGAGCAGAAGCCCATTTCCTCCCCTCATCGGTGAAAAACCTAATGCTTCAAGTGTAAATTGTTAATAGAAAAGGAACGTCCAGTCTGTCTCACAGAAGTAAATCGACCGTCAAGAGAAGACTTGGCCTCTATTTATATTGCTTTGCACTTTGGTCTGATATTAAGAAACAGCATTCTTCTTCGGTGAAATTTTGGGTGCCAAACACCTACCCAGAAGGTCCAGGGCTTTCCTTTCAGAAGTTGGCATTCTCCTTTTGACCGTCCAAGTCATTATGAATTCTGACTTGTTATATTAGGAACATGTTGGACAATGGAAAAATCTTTCTGGATTGTTTTAGTAATATTTTTTGGATTTACTTCCTTTCTGTACCAACTTCTTTTAATTTAAAGAACTGTAAGCCAGTTATATTATCTCCCAACAGGTAATATAGCTCTTTTCTTTTAGTAACTGTTCTCTGTCCCCCAGCCATCTCCTGATATTTGGTAGAGTAACACCTTGACACGTGTGCTTGCCTCCTAACTTAAAATACTGTATCCGCATGTAGATATGATGTACATAACAGTTTAACCTCAAGGTTGCTAGAGTCAGGGCCCCGGGCCTGAGACACTAATGCAGAGTGTGTTCAACTTAGCCATGGGCTGGGCTCAAGAACCTGATACCAGGGTGACGTGGATGACCTAGAACCCTTCCTGCAGTATTCAGACAGTGTTTTTATTTTGTTGTTGTCATTGCGTGTGTGTGGTGTGTGTGTTTTCATGGGAATCTTGTTTTAAAATGTAACTTCAGAAGCCTAACACAAAATGTTTTGTTGTGTAGTATATACAATATAGAGGTACCACGAACATTATTTTTTTTCCTTTTTGTTCTTTTCCTCATAAGTACTCTTGAGTACTGGTGTCACTTCCTGTAGTGTTCATTGGCTTCACCTTCAAAAGTCATGATTCTGTGCAGCTATACCCTGGGAAGGGAAGCGCAAGAAGGCCCTGCTGACTGGGTTCCCGGCCCCGCTCTGTGTTGGAGCCCGCCGAGCATCAGGCTGGTTCAGAGGCCCACACCGAGGGGAGGGCACCCCTGAAAGCCCTACACCCGTGGTCATCTCTGGTGTCCCAGCAACTGTGGCCTGGCAAGTTCTCAGAGCTCCAGTGTGCTCGCAGCCGCATGTGTGAATGGCTCTGTCCCACCGACATGCGTGGAAGGACTGGCATCGGTTGTTGGCACTACTCCCTTGGCCAATATGAAGTTTTGATTTACCCCTTGCCATTGTTTTCAAAGATCAGGGAATTCAGTAACATTGTAAAGGACCAATACACAGCCTCCCATGCATCCAGCCTCTTCCCGGGACACGCATCAACCCCACCAAGGGAAGGCCCCTGGGCTCAGTGTCCCTTGCATTGAGAAGGGTGTGGGGATCAATGTGTGTGTCTGTGATTTGTGTATGGAGTTGGCTTTGCTTTTTAGTTTTCCTTTTTATAAAAAAATATATTTTTCCCTTCCACGTTCCTAAATTAATTTCTGTTTTTGAGAGGTTGAGTCTCAAAGTGTAAAAATAAACACCATTCACAAGGTGGATGTTGTAAGCTTGACGGTGGTTGTTAAAGCGTCGTAGCTTTGACCACTGTCCATCTTAATACCAGGCTGGGTAGGGAAGCCCAGGGAAGGGAGGAGGGAAGGGGAGGAGGCAGTTCTTCTGAATGAATGGATTTTTTTTGTGTTGTTTTTGCATGTTTAATATAGATGTTCCTTTTGTTCCTTGGGAGATCATGGCCTTTGAAGATGCACATAACCTTTGAATTGTGCCTACTAAATTATAGCAGGGGACTTTGGCACCCAAGGAATTCTGACTTTCTGGGATTATAATGGTAATTCCCAGCCGTACTCTGGACTTTATTTTGCTAACCATAATTGAGCAACTGTAAATTACTGCTATATTAATGTTTTAAAGCACTGGGATAGTCTAATTCTAACTTGTAATTAATTATGTTTGCCAATTATCTGTTTGAAATAAATTTGTGTCTGAACAGCTATTGAAACTGTTAAATTGTACAGATATTATTCATGACAGCTTTGTACTGTGGAATGTGCTTAATAAAAAATGAAAAGTTTGACCTTTGTCCAATAAATTGCTAAGTAATGTCAGTAAATCAAGTATGAGTATTATGCAGTACACCTACTCTGGCTTCATGCAATTGTTACTTCAGCTACTCATTCAAAGCCAATACTCCTAATAAAGTGTTGCAACACTCTGATGTTCTGTTAAGAAATTTTTCAAAAAAAAAAAAAATCTGTATGTACTACTAGGAGTTCAGTGGTATACAATGAAAATTTAGGGATTTAACAAATCATCTATTTTGTAAAATGAGACTGAAGGCTCTGTCCTGAGCCCGCGAGAATGATGTGGAAGACGCTGAGACTCCTCATCTGGGTTTCTGCTGAAAGCTCACTTGAACCCAGGAGCCGGGGGCTAGTTGAGCATTCGTCCCCAGCAAAGCCGCTGCCCACACATCCTTAGTTCTTCACAAGTGACTGTCGCAAGACGAAATGGCCTCTTAAACATCCCGGTGACTTCCAGGTGTGACTGGATCCCCCTTGAAGAAGGGCCGTGGAGTGTGAGGGGTCGTTTTTCTCGGCCCTGGCGTCCAGGCATTGGAGCCTTCCGCGTTTGGACTCTCATCCATGGGCCGAGGACTAACGCAGAAGGGATGCAGGAGGGATCTACGCGCACGTTCTGAGGAGTCGCTGTTTGCCAGGTAGCCAGGATTGCCCCATTAGCCAAGCACATTGGTGCTGTGGACTTCTTGGAGGAAATTAGAGTATTTCTGTATACTTGTCCTCACCCATTTTTCTTGTAGGAAATGTTTTTAAAATGTGTAATACGCATGTGGTTAAGAAAACCAATTTACAAACCACAAAATTATAGAGTAAAAAGTAATTCTCCCGCCCGCCCTTGGCCCCCAGTCCCTCCACCATGGTGACTAGTTTCTGTCATATCCTCGACAGATACCCTCTTTTCTATATATAGCTTGGTCTTCCAGCCTGAGAAGACACTGGGAACTTGACTCTGAAGAGCTCCAGGGATGTCCGGGCCTCTGCTGACTGGTTGCATATGGCTGGATCTCACTAGCCCCTTGTAGGCATTTATTAAACACCTGAGTATATGGCGGACTACAGGTGTTTATCTGTCCAAAGGTGGGGCAATGGACCCCCTACATTTGAATTTTTATTGGCTAGGTGGAGCCACGTGGGAGAATGGTAGATCGTAAGGAGCTTTCTTAGCGGGGCCAGGTAGCCTGGAAAGTGGAATCCTGTCCGTGGAACTGCATTGCGCCGTTGCGTTCAGCTCTGTCACATTTCCTCATTCATCTCCGGGATTTGTTGGATTCCATTGCTCAGAGGATGCCGGTTATTGCTGGGCTGGCCTGGGAGAACCTGGAAGCTACAAGGCCAAGGACTTGGTCCGTGGTAAGGATGTGCCTCAGAAACAACTCAAGCCTGTGTTCTGGTGAGCTCCCCGGGCGGACGACTTCAGCTCCCAATACCCTTCACCGCCATCTTCAGGTCCTGGGAACTTACTTTCCCATTTCCTGCTGGCTATATTTGTGGTCCCAAGTTCCGCCAGCTTTGGGGGTCCAAGTGCTGCTCTTAGAACACTGTGGAGACCATCCCACCAGAGCCCCTCGTCTACCAACCGGCAGTAAGGAAAGGGCATGAGCTTTGGGGCCCAGAGACCCAACTGGCGGCAGGCCCCGTGGGTAGGGGCATTCGATGTCCTGGGCTGAAGTAGAGGCAGAGTCAAGATGACCCCTGCGAAGGGAGCACCAGGCTGTGGTGAGGGCCTTATGTGTGCTGGAACCCTCACTACAGCCCAGAATGACTTATGCTCCTACCACTTTATAGTAGAAGGAGCTGAGGCCCGGGTCTCGTTAGCGTGCAGTTGCGCGTAGCTTGATTCCAGTCTGTCTTGGCGACCACAGCTGACCTCATCACACCATCCTCTCCATGCTCCAGGTGATGCCACCAGGGTCTCCCTGGGGAGCCCCTCAGCCTGCAGTCCCGTGGCACCAACAGACCGTCCCCCACCTCCCCTCCCTCCACTGGCATGTCCCTGGCCTATGTCCTTTGGCCGTGGATGCCTCTGGGTCATGTGCCTCCAACAGCGCCCTGAGTGTGATGGAGTGCAGGGGGCAGGGCAGGACGGGTGCAGGGGCCTGGTTGGGGTACTCTGTGGGCCATGCAGAGAAGGTGGGGCCTCGCTTTGGACCAGGGGGTACCCACTGGCCGGTTTTGATGACCAGGTAGAAGGCTGATGTCAAGATTCAGGAGGGAGACACCGAGGTCCAGAATGAGAGGGAACTCTGAGAAGGTGAGAGGGCTGCTCCGAGGGGTTCTCGGGGTGGAGGCAGTGGGACCTGGTTGTGGTGGGAGCCAGAGGTGTGACCAGGGCAGCCATCTTTGGTGCGTGTCTCCTGGGCCCCACCAGAGGGTGCGACAGAGGACGCGAGACCCTGAGGCCTCTGTCCTCAGGAGGCTGAGCCTCTTGTTCCAGGAGAAATAGGCCAGGCATAAGCCCATGAAGTCACAGGCTCCATCTGGGTACTGACAAGTGGGTGAGAGGGGACATGGGCAGGGGCTGGATGCCAGACCTCAGCGATGGCAGGAGCATGCCACGTGGTGAGCTGGGACAGGCTGTTCCAAGCCGCTGACAGAGGTGCAAAGTCCCTGCGGGGGCAACAGGCTGGGGGTGGTGGGTCTCTAGGGAGGGGAGCTGGACTGAATCGGGGGTGGGCTGGGCGCTTGGGTGTGGGCATGGGAGGTGTCTGGAGGGGTCGGAGTGGGGCTGCCCACACTCGTGGAGAGGCAGCAGCGGAGAAACAGCCCGCTCAGGAAGGGCCGTGGCCTGTGCCACCGGCTGGGAGGGTGGCCGGCAGCCTTTGCCGGGCCGTGGATGCCTCCAGACCCCGGAAGCCCAGTTTGCGGACCCTGGCCTCCTGGGGGGGGCGATGCCTGTTGCGGGTACCCCTGCAGACGCCTCCCGGCCAGCCCTAGCCACAGAAACAACCCGGCCTGGGCTCTACTCTGCATCCTCGCTCCCAGGAACGTCCCGAGGCCCATCTGCACAAACACACGGGGGCCAGGCCCGCCTCAGGAATGAGGAGATAAAAGGGACTATCGGGGCTTTTTCCACTAGAGGCGAAAGCATTTTATTGAACGGTCTGCAAGTTTTTGTTTCAGGAAATTTCATCATGTCTCCAGGAAGTGGGGGGAGAGGAAGGAAGAGAAATGTCTGGGGGGGGAGAGGGTGGGGAGAGTGAGAGAGAGCACGAGAGGGAGAGAGAAGGGGGAGAGGGAGAGTGAGAGAGGGTGGGGGGAGAGAGGGAGAGAGGGAGCGTGAGGGAGAGAAGGGAGAGTGGGGGAACAGGAGGGTGGGAGGAGAGAAAGAGAGAGGGAGGGGGAGAAAGGGAGGGGGAGAGGAAAGGTGGGGGGAGAGAGAATGGGAGGGAGAGAAGCTGGCTGGCTCCGCCTTGCCCACTCCTCTTCGTGTTGGCACTGCACGGCGGCCCAGGTCAGACTCAGGTCAGCTCTTTCGTGCTCCTCTGTGAATACCTCATTTCTGTAATAGTTTTTCCTTTAAAAACAGCTCTGCCTTCTTTGGCAGATGGTGACATTCCATTAGCATATGGAATATTTTTCAAAACACATCCGAAAGCATGTCTCTTATGGAGGAGACTGGGCACAGCACCCGGCTGTCTGAAAAGCGTGCTGGGAGCCACTCAGCGCTCCACAGAAGGCCCCGCTCCCGCCTCGCCAGGCCCCTGTCATCCCCGAGGGTCACCCTAATTCAGAGCTTGGTCTGTGGCTTTACGAGGGCCATCAGGGACACAGGGCAGTAGAGAGAGCCGGAACTCAGAAGATGAGAGCACAGCTCAGAGTGGTGACGGAGGCCTCATGCACTGAGCGCCTACTGTGTGCGGGTGCTGGGTGTAACGCACGTCACAGTCTTTCCTGCTGGGATCCATCTGCCACACATGGCAGGGCCACCTGGTGAACTCCTGTCAGCTCCCATGACGCTGACAAGGGCAGCCACTAGAGGGTGTGGCAAAGGACAGGAGACCCCAGGCCCCTGCCCTCAGGAGGCTCCCGTTCCAGGAGAAACAGGCCAGGCACACACATGGGATCCAACAAGATGGATTCAGATGGTGACCAGGGATGGAGCGGGGACATGGGGCTGGAGCGGCCTGGGGACATCAGATCCAAGACCTCAGTGATGGCAGGAGCCGGCCATGCAGTGATCTGGGACAGGATGTTGCAGGCCACCAAGGCCCAGCACTCCCCAATGGCTGCCAGTGTGCTTACAATCAAGCTCAAACTCCTTGTTACAACCGGCAGTGACCTCACCCCTGCCTACCTCTCCTAGGCTTTCTTCCATCTTTGTTTCTGCCTCAGGGCCTTTGCAAGAGCTGTTCCCTCTGCCTAGTATGCATTTCCCTCAGCCATCTTCCTCATCATTCAGGTCTCGGTTGGAATCCCCGTTCTGCAGGGGCGACGGCTCCTACCAGGTCCCCTGATTATCCCATGTTACTCTCTGTTGCATCCTATGCTGTTTACTCTCTAGTGCTTTCCATTGCTTTATTTGTTTACTTGTATTTATTCAAGACATACTAATTGAAGGCCTGCTATGGGCCAGGTACTGAGCTAGGCAGAGACAAAACAGACAAATGCCCCTGCCTCTGTGAGGCCTACATGATGACACAGAAGGGCAGATGATTCAAACGCAACCTGGTTTCTGACTTTCCTTACCAGAAATGAAACCTTCCTGGGTACCAGGGCCTGGTTTGTCTCATCCAGAGCCGTTGTGGGGGTGTGGTCACCACAGAGCTCAAGGAATTGTAGTTCCAGGAAGAGTTGAGCCCACGTGTTTTATAATTGCGTTGAGACATAGGCAGGAAGTGGCTTTCAAGGCCGCTCTGCCAGTTAAATGGCAGAGGAAGAATCCAAACCTCATTCTGTCCGCCTGAAAACCCAGGGGTCCTGTGGGGGCCTTCCCCCTGCTTCCTTCTCCCCAGCCCAGTGTCTAGGTCCTCCCACACCCCCACCTCCAAGCCAACTTGTCCCTGGGCTGTTTGCCCAGCATCCAGCTCTCAGCGGGGCTCCTCGCTCTCTGGGTCACTTTGGGCAGCGTCCTTTGGATTCCTGAGCCCTATTTCCTCATCAAAATGAGAGTTTGAGGCCGGATGTGGTAGCTTACGCTTGTGATCCCAGTGTTTTGGGAGGCCGGGGTGGAAGGATTGCTTGAGCCCAGGAGTTTGAGACCAGCCCAGGCAACGTGGCAAGGCCTCATCTCTACAGTAAACCAGAAAATAAGCCAGGCATGGTGACACATGCCTGTCATCCTAGCTACTTGGGAAGCTGAGGTGGAAGGATCGCCTGAGCCCAGGAGGTTGAGGCTGGTGAGCTGTGATTGTGTCACCACACTCCAGCCTGGACGACAGAGTGAGAGCCCAACTCAAAAAAAAAAAAAAAGAGGATTTAAGTGACACCAGAGCTGTTAAATTCCTTGATTCTATTATCCTGGGTCATTGTCTTTGTTAAGTACTGGCCAGGCCATGTGTTCATTAAGCTATGGCCACCATGTTTTCCTAAGCTTTGGCTCCCTCCCCTCTTGGGGAGGTGAATTCTCTCTAATCTACTTTCTAAATAAACTATATTTCCCACTCTTAAAAAAAAAAAAGATTCTATTATCCTACTTCTGATAAACCAACCTGTGAATTGTGCTCAATCAGAGGAACAAAAAAATGTTGATGTCTACATTCCCAGCTAAATAGCAATGCCCAGTGTAGTCTCTGCAGCTAAGTCCTCTCAGACTAGTATTTCCAGCCTCCACTCTGCTCACTCTATTGGTCCAGGGTAGACGCCCCATTCAAATGGGCTTATGCCAAGAAGGGAGTCTATGGGCTCCTATCACACATAAGCCCAAGAATGGGCTGGCTTTAGGCATGGCTGGATCTGAGAGCTCAAACGATGTCATCAGTTCTTGGGTCTCATGCTCTCTGCCTCTCTGTGTTTCCTCTCTAATAGGCTCATTCTAAGGTGGCCTCTCTTCCCACATGGTCAGCAGGCAGCTGCTGGTTTCCCCGAGAGCATATCCTGTCCTCTGAATGTCTCTGGTAGAGCAGTATCTCTCTTTCCAGCAGGTTCCAAGGCATCTTGGAACTAAGTCTCCTTGGCTGAGGATGGAACATGCGTGCACTCTTAAAACCCATCACTGTGGTCAGAAAGTTGGGGTCCACCCCACACAGACCACAGGGACTGAGAATGGAAGGGGGCAGATCCCAAAAGATTAGGGTACTGAGATCAAACAGAAGGAAGAATGGAGGCAGAGCTGATGAAGCCCAGTGTCCCCTGCTCCTGCCACTGGGCAGCCTCTTCCTGTGAGGAGCGACTACTTGGGCACGTTCTTCCGGCCTAACTCAAGTGTCACTTCCTCCCTGGTCTCTAGCACAGGAGTTAACACCCTGCCCTGAGCTCCTCTTGGCCCCTGATCACTTTCTCTTTGGTATTTTAGCTTTTAATATGCACGTTCGAAGATCTGTGGGTGGAAAGTGTAAACAGGGCTGGGCGTGGTGGCTCATGCCTATAATCCCAGCACTTTGGGAGGCTGAGGTGGGAGGATTGCTTGAGGCCAGGAGTTTGAGGGTGCAGTGAGCTAGGATCATGCCACTGCACTCCAGCCTGGGCAACAGAGGGAGACCCCATCTCAAAAGAAAGAAAGAAGGAGGGAGGGAAGGAGGAAGGGAGAGTGAAAGAAAAGAAAAGAAAAGAAAAGAAAAGGTAGAAAGAGCCTGTCTTTGGAGTCAGAAGCACTTGGTTTCAAACCCCCTCCATGCTCTCCACTGGTTAGGTGATCGAGGCCAGGGTGCTCTCCTCTCTAATCATCCTCCCTCCAGGAAGTGCTCTGAGCATCGAGTGAGAGGAAGCACTCAGCGCCCATGGAGGATCTCTGACCTGTTCCCCAGCAGGATACCTGCTTGGGTCATCTCTGGTCCAGCTCCAATCCTGGTACTAATAACAGCAGACGTGTTGAAGAAACAAACTCCATGATTCCAGAACCATCGAGGTGCCATGGAGTCTCCTTGTTCCCGGCTCAGATTCTAAAGTGAGAACAGCAGGTGGAAAACCAGGGTCCAAGACCCCCAAAAACCCTTAAGATGTGGATTCCACACAGTACACAAGGTGCAGTCACACGACCTGGGCAGCCGTTCTTATGCCCACTTGGAGTCTGAGAACCAAGTAAAAAGGGTAGGGCAAACAAAGTCTTAAATGCAGCCCCTCAGGCGCTCAAATGATTCTGCTCTTAAAATAACCATCGGCAGGGGTAGAGAGGTGAGAGGGAGAAAGGGGACAAGAAAATGGTAAATTCTAAATTTTTTAAAAAAGGAAATAAGGAAGTGTCTCCTCTGCTGGGGAAAGCAGTACAAAGTGATTGTGACAGTTTAAATTTATGTCTTCTGTTTTATTTTATTTGTTTTAAGATAGAGATGGGGTTTCACTATGTTGTCCAGGCTGGTCTTGAACTCCTGGCCTCAAGCAGTCCTCCTTCCTTGGCCCCCCAAGGTGCTGGGCTTACAGATGTGAGCCACCGCGTCCCGCCAAATTCTAAATTTTAAATCACCTGCCAGGTTCACTCCATTCTGGCTAATGTGCAGCCTTACCATAGCTTTTTTCATGTGTGCCAAGGGGCTTGCTCAGTGTGAGGAGAACACATGTGGTCACATATCTAAGCAAGCTGAGGAGCCTGGTAGCGGGAAATGGGGGCTCTGGCAATACGGTGGGATTTGAATCCAAGTGTTGCTCGATGGTCTGGCATACACACGGTTCCTGGTAAGCTGCAGGGGAGGCCAGGTCCCCTGCTGCTCTGTCTCCCGCAGGTGGTTTCACCAAATCGGCTCTCAGTCCCATGCCCGGAGACACTGGTCACTGACACTTGGGGTCTAAAGTCGGGGGTGAGATTCAAGGGATGTGTGATGTGGTTCTGCGTGATGTGGTTCTGCTGTTGTTGTGGCCTCCATACCTCTGCTGGTTGGGGAGCATTCAGGTAGGTGAAGTCCACCCGGGCCTCTTTTCTGAAAGCCTCGGTTGGCATAATTTCATTTTGGTCACCTCCCCTTCCCGCAAGAAACAAATCCACTCAAACTGCAGCAATAGCTGGTAGGTATAGCATGTAGTCTTATCATACCAGGAACAAGGTTTTATATTGAGCTTTTTTTTTTTTGAATCGGAATCTCATTCCGTTGCCCAGGCTGGAGTGCAGTGGCATGCTCACAGTCACCCCAGTGTCCACCTGCTGGGCTCCAGTCTTCCAAGTAGCCAGAACTACAGGTGCACACTATCACACCCGGCTAATTTTTAAAAAATTTTTTATTGTAGAGACGAGATCTGGCTAAGTTGCCTGGGCTGTTCTCGAACCCGCGGGCTCAGGTAATTATTCTCCTCAGCCTCCCAAAGTGCTAGGATTACAGGCTGAGCCACTGAGCCCGGCTGTATTGCGCTTTTTAAAGAAAAAAAGTTATTTTTCTTTTTTGAGACAAGGTCTTCCTCTGTTGCCCAGGCTGGAGTGCAGTGTGGTATGATCTCAGCTCATTGCAGCCTCAGCCTCCTAGGCTCAATTGATCTTTCTGCCTCAGACTCCCAAGCAACTGGAACAGACAGGCACGTGCCACCACGCTCGGCTAATTTTTGTATTTTTTGTAGAGACGAGGTCTCACTATGTTGCCCAGGCTGGTCTCGAACCCCTGGGCTCAAGCGATCCTCCTGCCTCTGCTTCCTCAAGTGCTGGGATGACAGACGTGAGCCATGGCCCCTGGCCTGTCTATTGTGATTTTGCAATGCCCTTCATGTGATTTCTGGGACAGCCGTGTCAAACCTCCGGGTGTCATCTTGGCCAGAAGGTGTCATGACTGCAGAGTCTGTGTCCCTTCGGGAAAAGGAAGCTGTGAAATCCAAAAGGTCCCAGCCTCCAAAGGTGCCCTCTGAGGCGATCAGGCTTCCTGCTGCAGCCCAGGCCGTGGAGCCAGCGTGACTCTGGGCTGGCCCTCCTGCGGAGGCCCATGTCCTGACTGCGGCTCTCAGACCGCCTTTGTGGGACATGTCGGGCTGGGCCGGCACTGCTTGGGATTGCCAGCCGAACCCCAGTTTCCAGCACTCATCTGCTGAGTAAGAGCCGGGGCTCTGGTCCCGCCCGGGGTCTGACTCCGGGCTCAGCCCTGGTTGAGCCACGAGGTCGGGAACTCGGCAGGCTTTTTGCTCTCAGATTCCTCCAGGGCTGGAGTTCACAAAACCTCCCTGCGTGGCTCCAGCGACAGCTTTTGTCTCTTGTGCGTCTCCTCCTCCGGCCACCAACGTGCTGATTCCTTCCACATTTTCCCGTTGAGATTCCCGAAGGGGCGGAGCCTGTTCACTCAACTGCTCAGAACTCCTGGGCGGGGTTTTCAGTTCCAGCTTCCTCATAGGTCACCAAGCAGCCAATGGGTGGGCTGCCCTCGAGCCAGGGCCCATCTCTGGCCCAATCAGAAGCCACCCCTTGTTCAAGCCAATTCCCTCCCGAGGGCCTCCCAATGGGATGGTTTCCCTGAGGCGGGACCGCCCCCCAAGGACCAGGACACAGACGCCACCAGGAGGGCTCGGCCGCCCCCACCCCCACCCCAGCTCCCTGGTAAGCTTTGACAACGTCAGTGCAACTGACATGCAGGAATTGTGTATTCCTGAAATTACTCGGAGGTCTCAAGATGCAAGGGACAAATGTGCCCCATCCCCCCATAGCTCCTGGCAGAGTGAGGAGGCTCTCCTGGAAGGCTCAGGTTCATAGAGCAACCTCATTGATTCTGCGGAGGTTACTCCAAATCCGACCCAACACTGGGGTCTCTAATGGAGTCAGACTTGTCATATGTTTTATTTGTTTTTATTTGCAGCGATGAGGTCTCACTATG
>CAUYQG010134251.1:0-13176 GCA_963574415.1 Tarsius wallacei | reverse complement strand
CAATGTCTATGCTGATATTAAAATGATACACAGTATAAAACTGATCATCATCAGGAGGTGGAAGAGGAATCCGATGGCGCCGGATAAAAGTCCCTGTGGCATGAAATAAAACACAATTGCTTCAACATGTGGCTAACAAGTAAGAACATACAGCACATCTAAGTAACAACCCTGAATGCTTTCTCTCAACAGAAAAGTGGTCAAAGGGTTTGCTCTAGGAGGCCGCATTACTATATTCCAACTCTGAAAGAGTCAGAAGGAGCTGACACTTCTAAGGTTTAGAGCTCTGTGACCAGCCTTGCAGGTGGTTAGAGTTGCCTAAGTGGTGGCTGGGAGATGAATGACAGGGGTTATAAGCAGAGTGACCAAAAATGCCAGACACTGCTGTCATGCCTTTTCCTAGAACAAGCCTAGTCACATTCAGCCACTAGCACTCATGTGAGCACACAGAACAAGGCATTAAGGAGCCAATGCTCACAAAAATGCATAATAATCTTTAGTATGATAGGTGCCAACACTGTGACTTAATAGCTTTGATAAGCACAAATGACTTGAGGCTGCTGTGAAGTTTCATGGAATCTTCTTTCTTTCTTTCTTTCTTTCTTGCAGTTTTATAACTTTATTTGATGTTCTTGATGATCAGCGATTAGTTCTCATCCACATTGACTGTCTATAGGTTTTTGAAAGTGGTAACAGGGACATAGGTCACCAAAATATAAAGTTTGTTTGGTGAGTCTTCATCCTCATTTTGTTTCCTGGACAACTATACATAGATTCGGTACAGGACATTCCTTATTCCTTTGGCCCAGAGAGCTTTGTTAAGCCAGTTATCAATGCATACATCTGGAGTCCCCATCTCCTTCATGGTAAAGTTTCCAATCTCTTTGAGTGCCCGAGGGGCATGCTTCTTGAAGCCCACTCCATGAATGTGCTTGTGAACGCTGATGGTGTATTCTCGGGTCACCATCTCGTTGATGGCAGAATAGCCCTTCTTCTCGTCACCCTTCTTTGCGGGTGCCATTCTGCCGGGCCCCAGAATCTTCTTTCTTCTATCAATTTATTCTTCCTCCTTCTTCCTCTGTAGTTTCTGTCCAACCACTGCCTCAAGTGAGAATTATCAGAGGCTTTACAGTTCTAGCCAGTGCTTTGGGACAAAGGTTCTAGATTTCATTCCATCTTCTACATCCAACCCTGATGCATATTCACTTCTTCTCTTGAGAATATGTTCCCAAGGTCCCAATGTATATCCAAAATGGTGGTCAGCCACTGGAGGTAAAAGGGCTCCTTGCCCAAATGAGTGTACCAACTACACCACACCTCAACAGCCAAGTTTCCCAAATATTGCTGCAACCTGTTTAAAAATTGTTTCGAGTTTGAGATTTGATCCTACTTGCAAGTTGACAAGTTAGCCTGCCATAGTTTCATGGATACTGGTAGAAGACTTGAGATGCCTTGGTTAGAGGCCAAGGGCAGTTAATTACTCAACAGCAGTAATAGTAAAGAAAACAACAGCATTTTTAGCACCAGTTTCCTAATCCCAATTCCCACAGGGTGACATAACAAGGACCAGGTGACACCTCCGCATGCAGTAGGTTACATTACAAGAGAGGAGCATTAAGCTTAGGGAACCCAGATCTTCTATAAAGAGCAATAAGCATCCCTGCCTTTTATCTCAGAGGGAGATATTATCTTTATTAGACTGGACAGTAAGCAATGTCTGCCCTTTGTTCTAGAGGGAAACACTATCTCTATCTTCTAAGGCTTTATAAGCAAACATGCACTTGGCTCCAGAAGGAAAGCCCATCTTTGTCTTTCAAAGCTGTTTGCTATATAGACATCCTTGAAGAGAAAGTCCAAAATAAAGAGCAATTAGTACTTCTGCTTACAAGATATACAAATGCAAGATACCCATGGAGAATTGTCTCTCAACATCTGTAACTGACTTAGGCCTGAGAATCTACACCAAGAGTAAAGAGAAAAGGGAAGCAGAGCAAACAGAGAATTTAATGATGCAATAAAAATCGGCTTGTGGGACTTCTGCATGGAGGTATTTTAATATAAAGATGTCAACCTATTTTTTTCACATTTTATATAGCACTGAGAATGGTGCTTTTTCCCAAAGTCTAAAGATGCTTAGAAATTATTCATCCTTTATTCATTAAGGAACATTTAATGGATATCTTTATGTGCCAAGAACTGTGCTGGGCTCTGTTCCATTATTCTACTTATCTTTTCACTCTGTTGAGGAAAAATTAACTAAAATCATCTTCATCTTCTTTTCTTTGCAGCAATTTTTAATTACTTAGTACATTAAATTAAAATAATAAAACTATAAAATTAGAACTGGCCTAGAATATTTTTAAATGTACTACATAAGGGATGATATAATTTTACTGCAAAAATTATACTTCAATTAGCCTTTAATTCATGGCACTGAAAACAGTATGCAAATTATTTAATCATTCAAGATTAGACATTTAGAACAAATTACATATTTAAACATCTGTAAAAGGATGGCCATTTTAGGTATTTTCAGAAATTATTATATACCTCTTTTAAAAATACTTATATCATGACAGTTTTTAAAATGTATAAGAATTATTCAACAGTCAGGAGCATCTTCAAAAGTTCCCATCCATCGTGCATTTGTACTTCAAAAGTTCCCATCCATCGTGCATTTGTACTTCATTGTAAACATCCAAATAAGCAAATTAGTGCCAATTTTGTTCAATAAGACTTTGAATAGAAATCCTATCTTTTTCCAGGTGGAAAGAACTGGTCCACCGACAAGATTTTTTTTTTTTTTTTCTATTTTTTTGAGTTGGAGTCTCACTCCGTCACCCGACTGGAGTGCAATGGCTCCCAGCCACCGCAGCCTCAACTTGCTGGGCTCCGGCAATACTTCCACCTCAGCCTTCCAAGTACCTGGAACTACAGGCATGCAATACCATGCCCAGCTAATTTTTGATTTATTATAGAGATGAGGTCTCGCCAAGTTGCCCGGGTAGGTCTCAAACCCTCGGGCTCAGGCAATCCACACACCTCGGCCTCCCAAAGCGCTGGGATTACAGGCTGAGCCACTGAGCCTGGCTCCATTGGACTTTTAAATAATACTGTACTAACCACAATCATCATCACAGCCCTAGGATAGACTTTCATTTACATTTTCTCATTTAATCCTCAATAATCCCATAAGACAGATAATACATGAAATACAAATATTCAGTTTATAAATGAGAAAACCAAAGCTCAGAGTGGTTAAATGTCATGCCCTGGGTCATGCCCTAACAACCGGCAGAAAACGATTTTGAACTTGGGTTTTCAGACTCTAACTAAATACCATTATCTTCCATAGTTTGCAGTGAACTGTATTTCACTGTATCACAGCCACAATTTCCTTAAGGAAAGGAGGACGAGCCATAGGCAAAACAGTACAGAAATAGGAAGAAGAGCTGCCAGCCACTATGAAAAGATGAAAGAGAGATGCTGAAGCTGTTCTTATGAGAGAACAGCCTCTCTCTGCTCTAGGCCAACCAGAAACTTCCACCTGCCACTGTAGCAATCCCCACCTCACCCCACCTCAGGGCCAGCCCCACTATGTTACTTGCCCCTCCCAGGAACCTGCCAATCTGATACTCGTCCTTCTCATCCTCCACACTTCTCTCACTAGATGCTTCTCAAAAGAGGCCAGGGAAGTGCTGTTGGTAACAAAAAAGAGGCCTAAACGTCCCATGAGTTAGAAAGAGAGGACAGATCTAACACTAAACAAAAAACCCAGCATCACAATTCCATGTTAATGAGAAAATAAATGTGGGCAACTTGAAAGGTACAGATGAACAAGAGAGCTTTCAATAATATATTCGTGGACTTTCTCAACTGTGTCCTTTGGGAATTAAAATTTCTATTTATTGGGATTTGTGTGTTTATAGACTTCCATGATAGATGGCAGGAACTCCATCACCAGGAGTTTGTTCTAGAATATCAAAGAAATGGGCAGCCAAGTCTTTGGCAAACATTGAAGAGCAGCAGATCATCAAGGTAGATAAATAAAAATGTTATAAAATAGGAAAACCACCAACACACCATATCTGTCCTTTAAATTTTCAGATATTTCTCTTCTTAACTGTCTCATGAAGACAACTGGGACGCATGTCCGGGCATCAAGTGGCTGCTTTCCAGTTTTTCCTCATCTTCATATTTCACATCCCTCTTCCTTTGTAAAAGCCCTACTATCTGAATATATTCTGCAAGCTTTAACTTTCTAACATTCCCCTGTGGTTTAGATCAAAGTGACCATATATCTATTTATGTTTAATGTGTTTTCAGGTTATTCAGTAGGGACTTGTCTTAGATCTTTGCTCATACAACTAAATTTAATTTTTTGGAATTCACCTTCCACAATTAAGACTACAACCTCACAAAAACATAATACAAAAAGGAAAAAAAAAAAATCAATGAAGTCAAAAGCTGGTTTTCCGAAAGGATAAAACAAGATTGATAGACCCCTAGAACTAGAATGACCAAGAAAAAGAGAGAAAAAGCCCGAATAAACACAATCAAAAATGCAAAAGATCAAGTCACAACTGACTCCGAAGAAATACAAAAGATTATCAGAGATTATTATGTAAACCTGTATGGAAACAAACTCGAAAACCTAAAAGAAATGGAGGACTTTCTTACATCACACAACCTCCCCAGGTTGAAACAAGAAGAAATCGAGACCCTAAATAACAACCCAGGAAATGGACTATGTCATAAGAAAACTACCTACAAAAAAAAGCTCTGGACCAGATAGCTTTCTAGCAGAATTCTACAAAAAATACAAGGAAGAACTGATACCAATCCTACTGAAAGTATTCCAGGCAATCAAGAAAGATGGAACCCTCCCCAAATCATTTTATGAAGCTAACATCACATTGATACCCAAACCGGGTAAAGATCCAACAATGAAAGAGAACTACAAGCCAATATCCTTGATGAACATAGATGATAAAATTCTCAGCAAGATTCTACCAAACCATCTCAAAAATCATCCACCATGACCAAGTAGGCTTCATCCCCAGGATGCAGAGCTAGTTCAACATCCGCAAGACCATAAATGTAATTAAATACATCAACAGATGTAAAGACAAAAACCTCACGATTATATCATTAGACGCAGAAAAAGCTTTTGATAAAATCCAGCATCCCTTCCTGATAAAAACCCTTGAGCATCTAGGCATAGATGGAACATACCTCAAAATAGTAAGAGCCATCTATGAGAAGCCCACAGCCAACATACTGCTAAACAGGCAGAAATTGAAACCATTTCCCCTGAAAACCAGAACAAGACAAGGATGTCTACTCTCACCCCTCCTGTTCAACATAGTATTGGAAGTCCGAGCTAGAGCAATCAGACAAGAGAAGAAGATCAGGGCTTTTCATATAGGAAAAGAGGAAGTCAAGTTATCCCTCTTTGCAAATGACATGATTCTATACCTTGAAAACCCAAGAGAATCTGTCAAAAACCTCCTTGCACTGATAAAGCACTTTGGAAAAGTCTCAGGGTATAAAATAAATGTGCAAAAGTCAGTCGCATTCCTATACACCAACAATAAACAAACAGAAACCCCAATAAAAAGCACAATCCCATTCATAATAGCCACAAAAAAAATGAAACCTTGGCATCTCCCTATCCAGAGAAGTCAAAGACCTTTACAACAAAAACTACAAAACACTGCTCAAAGAAATAAAAAATGACACAAACAAATGGAAAAATATTCCATGCTCACGGATTGGAAGAATCAACATTGTTAAGATGTCCATCCTACCCAAGGCAGTCTATAGATTTAACGCAATACCCATTAAATTGCCAGCAGCATTCTTCTCAGACCTGGAAATGACAAGACAGGAATTCGTATGGAAACATAAATGACCACGAATAGCCAAAACAATTCTCAGCAAAAAAAAAAATACAAGCTGGGCTCGGTGGCTCAGCCTGTAATCCCGCGCCTTGGGAGGCTGAGGTGAGTGGATTGCCTGAGCCTGCGGGTTCGAGACCCGCCTGGGCAACTTGGCGAGACTTCATCTCTACAATAAACCAAAAAATTAGCTGGGCGTGGTAGCGCGTGCCTGTAGTTCCAGTTACTTGGAAGGCTGAGGCGGAAGGATCGCCGGAGCCCAGCAGGTGGAGGCTGCGGTGGCCGGGAGCGGCCACTGCACTCCAATCTGGGCGACAGAGTGAGACTCCAACTCAAAAAAAAAAAAAACAAAGCAAGAAGCATCACACTCCCAGACTTTAAGCTTTATTATAAAGGTACAATAATCAAAACAGCCTGGTATTGGTACAAGAACAGGCATATAGACCAATGAAACAGGATAGAGATTCCAGAAGCAAAACCCCATTTTCTCAACCAACTCATCTTTGACAAAGCCTCCACCATCAACCACTGGGGAGAAGAGAACCTATTCAGTAATTGGTGCTGAGAAAACTGGCTGACCACATGCAGAAGATTAAAACAAGACTCCTACCTATCTCCACACACAAAAATTAACTATAAATTGATCAAAGGTCTAAACGTAAGAACCTTATAAAACTCAGGAGACACCCTTATGGCAATTGGAACTGGCAACCAATTCCTGATCAAAACCCCAAGTGCCCATGCCATAAGAGATAAGATAGCAAGTGGGACCTCATCAAACTGAAAAGCTTCTGCAAAGCCGAAGAAACCATTGAGAGAGTGGGGAAACAGCCCACAGACTGGGAAAAAATATTTGCCAACTGTATATCTGACAAAGGCCTAACATCTAGGATCCACAAGGAACTCAAACGTGTCAAAAAAAAAAAAAAAAACCAGCAAAAAACAGCCGCATTACAAAGTGGGCAAAAGCTATGAATAAACACTTCTCAAAAGAAGATATATGAGCAGCCAACAGATACATTAAAAAATGCTCAGCCTCACTAGTTACCAAAGAAATGTAAATTAAAACCACACTGAGATATCACCTAACTCCAGTCAGGATGGCCATCATCAATAACTCAAAAAATAACAGATGCTGGCAAAGATGCGTGAAAAGGGAACACTTCTACACTGTTGGTGGGAGTGTAAACTAATACAGCCTCTGTGAACAACAGTGTGGCGATTCCTAAAAGATCTAAAAATCAACCTCCCATACAACCCTGCAATTCCCCTACTGGGAATATACCCGGAGGAACTCAAATCACTCTATTAAAAATATACCTGCACATGCATGTTTAGTGAAGCATTATTTACAATAGCAAAAACATGGAACCAACCATGCTGCCCATCGAAAGAGGACTGGATAAAACAAATGTGATACATATACACGATGGAATATTACACAGCCAAAAAGAAGAACAAATTATGAACTTTGCAGCAACTTGGATGGATTTAGGTTATAATACTGAGTGATCTATCACAGAAGCAAAGAACCAAGTATCACATGTTTTCACTCATAAGCGGACCTTGTACATCTATAATAATACTATAACTAAAAGAAAGGGATTGGCAGTAGTGGGAAACTGCCAGGGGAGGGCGGGGGTGGGACTGGTAGTAGTGGGAGATTGCCAGGGGAGGGGGAGGAACACCTCATCAACAAGGGTACCTGCATAAAGAACGTTTGTATATCTAAACCTGAATTATAATTATAATTAAATATGTACACCCCCACATATTTAAAATTTAAAATTTAAAAAAAACTACAACCTCTTTCCTCTATTTTAATTGTAAGTATATTAATTTCATTTTAGTAATGCCGCAGACTTACAATACATTCAAGTCTAGAGTAGGTGTTTCTTAGGTAAATGAATATACAACTGGAATTGCCACTTGTCATCATGTCTACTAAGTTTGTACCCTAAAAATATTAACAGCCTTAAACGTGCTCAGACATAACAGAGCATCTTTCCCTCCTCTGTGTTCACCAGGTTTCTCCTAAAATGGCTATTCCAGTTTTACTTTTATTTTTCTAAAATGTTACCCTTTAGAGTTTTTATTTCACAAGAATAACTCTCTCTCTCTCTCTCTCTGTATATATATATATACACATATATATATGTAAATAAAACCTAGTACCTGCTTCACAGCAAAAAAATAAAAAATTATTAATTCAACATTTCTGATCATAAGTAATAATAACCCTATGCATCTCCCTTTTAGCCACTGAATAAACACCAAAATAACAGCCTGGTAGGTTCTCTAATGTCCTCTTGCATTACCACCTTCTTATCCAGTTTTCCTTATGCAATCTATGATCTGCTCTCAAATACCTCCCAGCTCCTTATCCCATTACTTTCCTACCTCTTTATCTCATGCTGTTCCTTTTGACTGTTCCGCCTTTCTCTTCCATCTTTATCTGAAGAAATTTTCAAAGTACCACCCAAATGCCACCTTCTCTAGTAGATATTGGTTTTTCCACCTCTGATCCCTCAAATATCTGGTACCGTTTATGATGACTACCTTGTGTTATAGGAATCGTCTACCATTTTTCCTTATTTCCTTTTTTACTTCCTTCCTTCTTCCCACACTACTTATTGAGTATCCACCATTTACCAAGCTCCTATCTTCACAGACTAGCGACACCACTACTCTTATATTCTACACTGTTCCACTTAGTGACAATTCCCTACTCAATTTCCACCCTCTATGGTTGCCAGATTAGAAAATTAAAATACAGGATGCTCAGTTAAATTTGAATTCCAGATAAACAATGAATAATTTTTAGTATAAGTATGTCCCATATAATATTTGGGACATAGCTATACTAAAAAATTCTCCGCTGCTTATCTGAAATTCAAATATAACTGAGCATCTTGTATTTTACAGCAACCCTCCCACTACCCTTCCTCCACTTTATGGAATATAGTACTTAGATATAGTACATACCCAATATGAATGAATGTCATTTGAATGACTGAATTCTATTTTGTAATTACATTTGCTTGATTCAAGTAGATTATCTTAGAGTTTTGTTTTTGTTTTAAGTATAAAAAATATTACCCTGCTGAGGGGCCAAAATAAGTCATTAGTGGAAATCAGTGTACTTAACTAAGATTCACTAAGAACAATGCGGAAGCCAGTTCTTGACCCCAGGCCTACAGAATAAAAAATTCTGAGATGGGCTAGGAAATTCTGATGATTACTTCCAACTGAGAACAAATGATATAGACCATACCAGAGATCACGGCACATATCTAATTATTATCCTTTCTTTAGCCTGGATTAGTTTGGATTTGGTATATTTAACTGACAATTATTCTGCTAGACAATTAGAGGTAAAACTACTGAGTTAGCCTCTGACATTCTTGGCTTGATATAATGTTGTTTTAACTACATTCCAGCAGAAAAGCAACACATTCTATAAATATAACACATCTAACTGAAAAGAGAGTGATGTCCTGGAAAGAAATGAAAGCAAGCCTTGAAGTGCGACAGTGACTTACTTGACTCATAACACACACAAATCTCCTTGCCAACAAGAACTTGCGAATATTAAAAATATGTTGTTCTGATTAGAAGCTGTATGAATGCCTATTTTGGTACCATGCTAATGGATGCCTCTTTTGTTTCTGGCTTATGCCAAACTCCTTCCACCCTTAAAAAAAAAAAAGTACAAGATAGTAGGGGCAACTAAAAGGGGGTGTGGGGAGGGCTATAATTCATCCTGTTGCACTAATTTCTGAATAGTCAGGTCCACAAGAAACAGATGCATTCAACTTCCCAGTTCATTTGGAAAATATCAAAATCCCATGGAAGTGACAGGAACACCATCAGTGCACAACACCTAAATTTGACCACTAGCCTTTTCCCAGGGCTCACAAGAACATGGAAAGCAGGCCCAGGCCACTCAAGACACAACCGAAAGAAATACTACCTACCCTGTCCCACTGAGGTCCAAACTACTGGCTCTTTAAGTGTGTTCTCTTTTTTCCAATAACTTAATTTAGGAAAGCTTGAAAAAGGTGTTTAAGTGATTTTTCAAACTATCCACTGTCCAAACAGACCTTCCTTAATAGGAATCATCATATTAAGTATTTCAAGAGAGACTGGTTTCTCTCTAAACAAAGCTTGGTGACAGAGTAGTTACTTGTGTTTGCTTTCTACAGGACTTGCTACAGCCCTCCAGGTTTCTCTACTCTGCTGAGAAATTCAATGTGGTGACACAGTATGAGTGTTATGCATTCTATACACAACCCTTAAGCTATGTCTTCACAGAGGGAAATGTCCTGACCACAGTGACATTTTCCAAAGAGACTTTCCAATTGTCTTTAACTAAGGTTTTTTTTTTTTTTCTGAGTCTTTATGAATATTCCTTGCTCCTTACATAAAATAAATGATTTTCAAGTACATCATTATGATTATCTTCAACTTGTTTTTAGAATCTGCTTATGTAAGATTTGAAATCAAGAGGCTGAGCGAATTGAAAAGTCTTAATAAATGCCTTTCCAAGATCCTCACAGAAGTAGCATTTCATATTTCTTCTTGGGCAGTTTAATAAAACTAAGGTGCACTAAACAGGAGTCAGTAAGCTATGGGATTATGAGCTTTCACTTGAAAGGTAATAATGAAAACATTTTGCAAGTCACTAATGCAGGCTTGGGATGTCCTGTGACCTCTAGTCCATCATTTGTACAAATTTGGTGTTATGGTAGGAAAAGTAATCAGAAAATAAGCAGAGCTTAGTTAGGGAATATCAGAAATGTTAAGTGAAATCCTATAAGAAAATATTTTTTGCTAAAACAATAGTATTACTCAAATAATCAAATATACTTAAGTAAAACAGAAGTTCACGGAATTAAAAGTTATAAACTTTCTCTTTCTGTTCTTAAATAATTATTCAAACATTTCCAAATACATTCTTGTCAATCTTTAAAAACTGCCTCATGGGCCAGGCACAGTAGCTCAAGTCTGTAATCCCAGCACTTTGGGAGGCCGAGGCAAGAGGACTACATGAGCCCGTGGGTTCAAGACCAGTGTGGGCAACATGGTGGGACCTCATCTCTACAATAAATCAAAAAATTAGCCAGGCATGGTAGCGTGCGTCTGTAGTTCCGGCTACTTGGAAGGCTGAGGTGGAAGGATCACCAGAGCCCAGCAAGTCGACGCTGGGGTGGCTGTGAGCGTGCCACTGCACTCCACCCTGGGTGATGGAGTGAGACTCCAACTCAAAACCACCCCCCCCCAAAAAGAACTGCCTTATATATTTATAAAATGGGCCTGAAGAGTCTAAAACCTCTTATCTTTTTGCAAAGCAAAATGTCACACTTTCAACCTTAAAGATTATGAAAACCTTTTTTAAAAATGTTAAGGCATTTCCATATTTCCTGAAAGATGTGTCATTAAGCCATAAGTTCTCTAAATAAAATGAGCAGGAAGTGGATAATATGTTAGCTGGAACCAAAGAACAATAAGGAGAGCTAATACTGCCTCCTCATACCAATCCTCACGTTTTACCACCACTAGTAAAACCAAGCAGAGACACTAAATCAAATCCTCTTTCTCTTACCATCACCTCAACAGTGGTTCTCTTCCTACAAGGCAGAAAAGCCTGACTCTGGTCATTATCTGGGTGCCCCTTATTTCCAATACCCAAATCTATTCTTGACTTTTTTCCTGAAAACACATCCCAAGTTTCCACCTGCCTGGTGGGCATCACCTTACAGATGCCCCAAAACCCCTTCTAAGGACTCATGACCTAAGACAAACATAACTCAGCTACAAATACCAATCCTATTCCTTGCTCCATGTTACTGGGCTTTTTCAAAGTATCATCATTACCTAGACCACAGAGACCACTGAGGCAGAGATCTCTGCCTTGGTTAAGATTCAGACAGAGTAAATTACCTCCCTAAGCCTGTTCCCCTTTCTGTAAAAGTTGACAATGATGGTATCTATTTTAAACGGTCATTAGAGGATTAAATGAGATAATGATAAGCAGGCAAGTCATCATTAGATATTTCCCTTCCTCACTCACTATATTTAATCACTGGTCAAGGCCTATCAACTCTGCCAACCAAATGTCTTTCAAATCCTTCCCCTATTTTCTATTCCTACCAAAAATCTCAATCTCATGAGCATTGAAAGAAGTCCTTTGCACACTGAATGAGGTTTGGACACAGCATTTCTGGCCTAAACAATTGCAAAATTCTTTTTATTTATTTATTTATTTATTTATTATAAAGATGTAGGGTACAATTAAGGGTTAGGTACATAAACATCGATCATGCAGGTACCCTTGTTGATGAGGTATATCCCTCCCTCCCCTAGCAGCTTCCCTCAACTGCCAGTCCCAACCCCCCTCATAACAGTTTTCCACTACTGCCAATCGCTTTCTTACGGCATTATAATTTTTCAAGATTCTTAGACTAGTCACCTTGCTTCCCTTCCTCTCCAACCTGCTGGCCTATTATAACTCACGAGATAAGGCTATGATGAGTCTTATTCCTTTTGTTCATTTTCCCCAAACCCAGCATAGTGCCTGACACAGGCTGTCCAAAAACTTCTTGGAAATGCTGACTGAATTTCCAAATTTCCAAATTCATCATCCCAAGCACTAGACACAATGAAGCCCTGCTCTAAGAAAAATCTCAATCTCATGAGCATTGAAAGAAGTCCTTTGCACACTGAATGAGGTTACATGACAACCTTATTCTCAGAGCCAATGGTCCTCAAATTCCTGTTTCTCCCCCCTTGAACTCATTGTGGTATATCAACACAGAGTCATCAGGCCTAGATGAGTCGTTAGTAAGCAAAAAGTTTATTCAACATAGGCAGAAATCATAAGATATGTAAAATAATGGTAACTAGATAGTAAGTAGGGCATGTACATGTTAAACATAGAAAAAAAGGGATGAGCCGGGCTCGGTGGCTCAGCCTGTAATCCCGCGCTTGGAGGCTGAGGTGAGTGGATTGTCTGAGTCCGCAGGTTCGAGACCCGCCTGGGCAACTTGGCGAGACTTCATCTCTACAATAAATCAAAAAATTAGCCAGGCATGGTAGCGCACGCCTATAGTTCCAGCTACTTGGAAGGCTGAGCGGAAGGATCGCTGGAGCCCAGCAGGTCGAGGCTGCGGTGGCCAAGAGCGGCCACTGCACTCCAGTCTGGGCGACAGAGTGAGACTCCAACTCAAAAAAAAAAAAAAAAAAGAAAGAAAAAAGGAAAAAAAAGGGATGAAAG